>JARBWK010000014.1:2795529-3055529 GCA_030556195.1 Anolis apletophallus
TTGGGCCCAAAGTATGTGGGACCATTCAGAGTGGCTGATCGAGTGTATGAGGTGACGTACCGATTGATATTGCCAAGGGCCTTGAGGAAAATTTATTCTGTGTTTCATTGCAACTTGTTAAAGCGATATGTTAACCCAATTATGCCAAAAATTTGAATGTTGCTATGTCTTCCTCGGGGGGGGGGGGGGAGGATAACGTGGAGGAAGGCGATAGGTCAGGGCTAGAATCTCTATACCTGGGGCCAGAGACAGATCCCAGACTGCCATGAGCCAACGACTTACACCTGAGTTGCTGAGTCAGAGAGATGACTCAACCATGAACTTTGCTCTATTTCTTTGCAGTTGAATATACTGGGACTATGACCTTTGGTCTAGATAAGACTCTGGGGTATGATGTAATACCCAGGGAACTCTGGGTAATGCAAAGACTCACTGGGATTGCTGAGTCAGGGTGCAACCCTCTCCAGGCATTGCATGGGGAGGGATTAGTATATAAGGATTGTGGTGATGGGAAGCGGGTGCTTCAGCTTTATAGGTTTTGTGTCTTCAATAAACTACCACTGGAAGAAGCAGCAGTTCTGTAGCGTCTTTACTGGAAAGCATTGAAGTTCCTGACAGGACCATGGAAGATAGGTCTTCAAGTACCTCTACTCATTCTCCAAGACAGCTGCGGCCCCCAACAAAGACCGATAAAGACCATACTTGGCACACAGAGCCCCCATGGACCCATTCTACATCCTACTGCAATTTGGAGGAGGGTGGGCCATGGATGATGGGACTTCAAGTACCTCTACTCATTCTCCAAGACAGCTGCGGCCCCTAACAAAGATCGATAAAGACCATACTTGGCACACAGAGCCCCCATGGACCCACTCTACATCCTACTGCAGTTTGGAGGAGGGCGGACCATGGAAGATAGGACTTCAAGTACCTCTACTCATTCCCCAAGACCACTGCGGCCCCCAACAAAGACCGATAAAGACCATACTTGGCACACAGAGCCCCCATGACCCACGCTACATTCTACTGCAGTTTGGAGGAGGGCGGACCATGGAAGATAGGACTTCAAGTACCTCTACTCATTCTCCAAGACAGCTGCGGCCCCTATCAAAGACCGATAAAGACCATACTTGGCACACAGAGCCCCCATGGACCCATTCTACATCCTACTGCAATTTGGAGGAGGGTGGGCCATGGATGATGGGACTTCAACTACCTCTACTCATTGCCCATGACCACTGCGGCCCCCAACAAAGACCGATAAAGACCATACTTGGTACACAGAGCCCCCATGGACCCACTCTACATCCTACTGCAGTTTGGAGGAGGGCGGACCATGGAAGATAGGACTTCAAGTACCTCTACTCATTCTCCAAGACAGCTGCGGCCCCCAACAAAGACCGATAAAGACCATACTTGGCACACAGAGCCCCCATGGACCCACTCTACATCCTACTGCAGTTTGGAGGAGGGCGGACCATGGAAGATAGGACTTCAAGTACCTCTACTCATTCTCCAAGACAGCTGCGGCCCCCAACAAAGACCGATAAAGACCATACTTGGCACACAGAGCCCCCATGGACCCATTCTACATCCTACTGCAATTTGGAGGAGGGTGGGCCATGGATGATGGGACTTCAACTACCTCTACTCATTGCCCATGACCACTGCGGCCCCCAACAAAGACCGATAAAGACCATACTTGGCACACAGAGCCCCCATGGACCCACTCTACATCCTACTGCAGTTTGGAGGAGGGCGGACCATGGAAGATAGGACTTCAAGTACCTCTACTCATTCCCCAAGACCACTGCGGCCCCCAACAAAGACCGATAAAGACCATACTTGGCACACAGAGCCCCCATGACCCACGCTACATTCTACTGCAGTTTGGAGGAGGGCGGACCATGGAAGATAGGACTTCAAGTACCTCTACTCATTCTCCAAGACAGCTGCGGTCCCCAACAAAGACCATACTTGACACACAGAGCCCCCATGGACCCACTCTACATCCTACTGCAATTTGGAGGAGGGTGGACCATGGATGATGGGACTTCAACTACCTCTACTCATTGCCCAAGACTGCTGCAGACCCCAACAAAGACCCATAAAGACCATATTTGGCACACAGAGCCCCCATGACCCTCTCTATCTTCTACTGCAGTTTGGAGGAGGGTGGACCATGGATGATGGGACTTCAAGTACCAAAGACCAACCTTGGCACACAATGCCTTTCTCAAATAACCCGGGCACCGCCGGGTCCCCAAGCTAGTAAAATTATAAAACTAACCAAGAAAATAACCCAAAATTGAACCTAAATAAACATAACATGACACATCACAAACATTTTACAACATGATACACTCTTTAAAAACTCTTAGATAAAAAGTCATGAAAAGATAAATTGATGAAGGTAGGACTCCAATAATACATTTCACTTATTGAGCTGAAACTCTAAGTAAAGTCAAGGAGGAGAGTAACACCTGCAACTCTCCCCCTCTGAGCAATTCATGGTGATGCACTTTCAGGTTGGTTTATGGAAAATAGCACCTGCTTTCCTGATGACCCCAAGCAAGCAAGGAAGGGAGATTTTTTTCCCCCTTCCCTGGCTTGTCTCCGGGTCTTTAATGGGTGCCTGAATTCAGGACATGATTCATTGCATGGCCCCTGCACATGTGCATGCGCTCTGTTAAGGGAAAGAGCCTGTGTGAGTTCCTCTGCATCATCACTCAGCCTTGGCCAGCCCTTCTCGACGCTTTGCTTCGAACGGCCAGCTGGCCAGGTTGAAGTCCTCCGAGTGGGATTTTGTCACTTCAGGAACTGGGAGATGTAAACACATTGTCCTCCAGAATGTTTTCTCTCCGTCCCCCATCCCCCCTTCCTCCCCCAGCTTCATCTTCTTCATTTTATTGCATACAGCCCTCTTCCATTTTTAGGGAATTTCAGATCTTTACGTTCTTCCCAAGCTCTCTGCAGGAGGAAAACCTCCTCTTCCAGCCGGATGGATAGACGGATGGAGGAAGCCACACGTAATCCTGTCCAGGCTGGTCTGCCTTCTACACAGGCCCGGATTACCCATAAGGCCACCCTAGGCCATGGCCTATGGGCGTAAGCCTAGGGGGCGGCAGATCAAGCAAAATAATAATAATATCTTTTTAAAAAGCTGCCCCCTCGCAGAGCTCTCCCCCCGCCCTCTCCGGAGAGAGAGAGAGAGAGAGAGAGAGAGAGAGAGAGAGAGAGAGAGTCATCATACCTCGGGAGAGGGCGGGGGGAGAGCACTGCGAGGGGGCGGGGAGGATGGAATGGCGCCCTCCCCTCGCCATCGCCCGCCTGAGCCACGCCCTTGTAAAGGAAGGAGGCAGCGAGGAGGAGGAAGGAAAGCCCCACCCCGCCGTGGCTGCTCGCGCGCATGCCCGCCAGCGGGCTTCCCTTCTTCCTCCTCCTCCTCGCCGCCTCCTTCCTTTGCAAGGGGGCGAGCCAAGTGGCGAGGAGGAGAAGGCGGATGGAAGACGCACGGCCGGGGCAGCAGCGCCCTGGGGGCGGGACCTCCCTTCCTCCTGCTCTCGCTCTCCTTTCGGTCGCAGGAGGAGGAGGCGACAGAAGCCGCACGGCCCCGGCCGTGGGGCTTCCGCCTCCACCTCCCGCGACCGGAAGGAGGATGCAAGGTGGAGGTGGACGGAAGCCACACGCCCAGGGCCATGCGGCTTCTGTCACCTCCTCCTCCCACGACCAACTTCCGGTCGCGGGAGGAGGCAGACGGAAAGCCCACGCCTAGGGCGCCAAAAGACACTAATCCAGGCCTGCTTCTAAACACTTGGGAATTTAGGAGTAAAGGGACATAGCAATATATTTTGATATTATTATTATTTTGTATTGTCGAAGGCTTTCATGGCTGGAATCACTGGAATTTTTGTAAGTTTTTCAGGTTGCATGGCCATGTTCCAGAAGCATTCTCTCCTGACATTTCACCTGCATCTATGGCAAGCATCCTCAGAGGTTGGTAGGTCTGTTGGAAGCTAAGCAAGGGAGGGTTATATATCTATGGAAGGTCCAGGGTGGGAGAAAGAACTCTTGTCTGTTGGAGGTTGGTGTGAAGGTTTCAATTGGCCACCTTGATTAGCATTGAATGGCCTAGCAGTTTTCAAGGTGTGGCTTCTTACTGCCTGGGGGAATCCTTTGTTAAGAGGTGATTAGCTGTCCCTGGTTGTTTATTGTCTGGAGTTCCCCTGTTTTTGAATATTGATGGTACAAAAGCCTGAGTCTATGGCTCCATTGCACTCAGAAAGGGGGTCCTCCGCCCTTTGATGAAAGGCAACAATGGGAGAGCGTTCACGTATGGACCGGAGACAAATCTGACTAATGAGAACATTTGTGTTCAGTTAGTTCCCGCTCCGGATTGTATGAAAATAGACATAAAAACCCGGCTCGATTTGGAAAGGAGAGAAGACATTGTGTTCCAGACCTCTCCAGTGTTCTTTTTGCTCTGGCTTTTAGGAAGATGACCTCAGTTATGAGCAATGCACTAATTGTTCACACCTGGGTATCTCTTTGCACTTTTGCACCACGGGGCTTTGTCTCCGATTGGAGCCACCAGATTGCCAAAAGGCCAGATGGTGCTTGGAGCTTGGAAGAAAGGGCCAAGATCAACAAGGAGCTGGAAGACCATGGATCTCCTTCGTTTTGGGCACTGCCATCTACCTTCAAGACCAGGCATGGGCAAACGTTGCCCCCCCAGGTGTTTTGGACTCCAACTCCCACAATTCCTAACGGCCTCAGGCCCTTTCCTCCCCCCCCTCAGCCGCTTAAGGGTCTGAGGCTGTTAGGAATTGTGGGAGTTGGAGTCCAAAACATCTGGAGGGCCAAAGTTTGCCCATGCTTGTTCAAGACGGTTCTCCTTTAGTGATCCAGGGAAGAGCATTCAGCTGTACTCTTGCAGGTGCACTTTAGACCAGTGTTTCCCAACCAGTGTGCCGGGGCACACTAGTGTGCCGTGAGCGATCATCAGGTGTGCCGTGGGAAATTGGAACCTCCAGGAAAAGGGGGGGGGGTCTAGTGTGTTGAAGTATAAAAACCCTAAGAAACCTACCTCGATAAACACCCCCCCTCCCCACCCATTGTCTACTTGGTCTCTCCCTCTCCATGCATTGGGAAGGCCCGCCTCCCTTTCCCCAAGTAGAGGCCTCCTCTTGCCTCCTGGGGGTTCTGTGTGGGAAGTTTGGCCCAGTTCTATCATTGGTGGGGTTCAGAATGCTCTTTGATTGTAGGGGAACTATAAATCCAAGAAACTACAACTCCCAAATGTCAAGGTCTATTTCCCCTGAACTCCATCTGTGTTCATATTTGGGCATATTGAGTATTCATGCCAAGTTTGGTCCTGATCCAACATTGTTTGAGTCCACAGTGCTCTCTGGATATAGGTGAACTACAACTCCAAAACTCAAGGTCAATGCCCACCAAACTCTTATAGCATTTTCTCTTGGTTATGGGAGTTCTGGTTCTGTGTGGGAAATTTGTGTCTTTCTGCCATTCCTGCCAGGATATCTATGTTGTGTTCATCAAAACAGGTCCAGGTTTCACACTGAGTGTATAAATACATTTTAAAACACATTAACTATATGTATTACTGTGTTAGAGTGTCATTTTGTGTCATATTGGTTGGTGGTGTGCCCCAGGGTTTTGCAAATGTAAAAAGTGTGCCGCGGCTCAAAAAAGGTTGGAAAACACTGCTTTAGACTCATAACCTCACAGCAGCTTTTGATACGGTCGATTACAATCTTTTGGCCCACCGCCTTGCCGTTGTTTGAGTCAGGGGAACAGCCTTGAAATGGCTGTTGTCCTTTCTCCACAACCGGGGACAGCGAGCGGAAAGGGGCAGTTTGGTTTCCGAGAGGGCTCCGCTTACCTGTGGGGTCCCTCAAGGTGCCATTCTCTCCCCTTTGTTATTTAACATCTATATGCGACCACTTGCTGGTCTGGTCCGAAGCTTTGGACTGGAATGTTATCAATACGTTGACAACACCCAGCTCGTTCTGAAGATGGAAGGCCGGCCGGACTCCGTACCCCCTTGTTTCCAACAGGGCCTTGAAGCCGTGAGTGGTTGGCTGCATGCCAGTCGATTGAGGGTGAATCCGGCAAAGACGGAGATGCTGTGGCTGGGCCGCCCGGTGGTGGGGAGGCCCGACTGCCTAGCTTGGATGGCGAGGCATTATGCCCGACATCCTCAGTCAAGAGCCTTGGGGTCGTCTTAGACCCGTTGCTGCCGATGGAGGCCCAGGTCTCCACCGTCAGCAAAACCGCTTTTTTCCATCTGCGGCAAGCTAGGCGTCTGGCCCCCTACCTATCCAGAGACGACCTGGCCACGGTGCTCCAAGCCATGGTCATCTCGAGACTGGACTACTGTAACGCCCTTTACATCGGCCTGCCCTTGTCAGTGATCCGGAAACTTAAGCTCGTCCAGAATGCCACTGCTTGATTTCTCATTGCGACACCAATGAGATGCCACATAACACCCATCCTCCAGCAGCTCCATTGGCTTCTAGTCGCGCACCGGATCACCTTCAAGCTGATGGTGTTAACTTTCAAGGCCTTGCATGGTCTGGGGCCGCTGTACCTGAGGGACCGTCTCTCCCCCTACCAACCCCAGAGGTCACTTCATTCCGAACAAATGAACCTCCTTGAAGGGCCGACCTTCAAAGCAATTCGTCTCACATCGACTTGGCGCAGAGCCTTTTCTGTAGTGGCGCCGTCAATCTGGAACACTCTTCCAAGCGACGAGTGGGCCATGCAAGATCTACTCCCTTTCCACAAGGCCCACCTTTTCCAGTTACCCTTCAATTGTTAAACTGGAAATCTTTTCCCTAGACTAGCTTGAAATGTTGTTTTTACTTCTGCTGTGTTTTTACTTGATTGCCAGCCGCCCCGAGCCCTCGGGGAGTGGCGGCGCACAAGTCCAAATCTCTCGGCATTACTTCGCGAACGAAGATTCTTAGGAAGGACTCATTCCACGCTTTTTACAAGTGCGTTGATGACTCAAAATGCCAATCTGAGATAGGCAAGTTCGGTTGCAGAAAGCACAGCAGAAAGTCTCCTTGGGTGATGTTGTTTCCAAGTTGTGGTTCTTTCTGCGTTGTTGTTTCTCTTCGAGACCCATTCGGCGTGTCTTCTCGAAAGAGGCCGCAGCATTGTGGATAGTGCGTCTCCATGCCTCCCGATGTGAGGCCAGGGTGGACCATTGTTGGTGATCAATCTGGCCGAGCCAGAAACGTTGTTTCAGGGAGTCCTTATATCTCTTCTTGGGGGCGCCTCTCTGGCGAGTTCACCATAGAGTAGTATCTTTGGGAGGCGGTGGTCCTCCATCCTAGAGACGTGCCCTGCCCAGTGCAGCTGTGTTCTCAATAGCATGGCCTCAATGCTGGTGACCCCTGCTTGCTCAAGGACAGCGACATTCGTCACATAGTTGGTCCAGTGTATATTTAGGACTGTGCGAAGACAGCGCTGATGAAAGCGTTCGAGGAGTCGTAGGTGTTGGCGATAGGCGACCCATGTTTCAGACCCATAAAGGAGAATAGACAGTATGATAGCTCTGTACACACTGATTTTGGTGCTTTGTCTCAGGTGCTTGTTGCTCCAGACTCTTTTGTGAAGCCTTCCGAATGCACTCTATGCCTTTGCTAATCTGTGATCGATCTCTTTCTCAATCTTGGCGTCTGAAGAGATGATGCTTCCCAGGGAGGTGAACTGCTGAACGGACTTAAGCACAGATTTGCCTGTGCTGACGTGGGGATGGTGGTGTTCTTCCTGTGGTGCGGGCTGGTAGAGGACTTCCGTTTCCTTCAGGCTGACTTCCAACCCAAACAGCTCTGCAGCTGTTGCAAAGCAGGATGTGAGGCGCTGCAGGGCTGCCTCTGAATGGGCGACAAGGGCAGCATCGTCAGCAAAAAGCAGCTCACGGACTAGATAGTTTAGAGTCTTAGTACGAGCCCTCAGCCATCCAAATAATAAATAAATAAATAACTTCCTAGAGGTGGAAAGCACTCCAAAGACCATCCAGTCCAATCCTTCTGCCGTGAAGGGATGCACAACGAAAGCACTCCTGAAAGATAATGCTCTCCATATACATGGCAGTGTACAACAAAAAGTATATAAATAGACAAACAATCAAATTTGGGGAAAGGAATAATTCTTGTTGCTCTTGTTGTTGCTCTTGTTGTTGCTCTTGTTGTTGTTGTGTTCCCTCAAGTCCAAATGTGAACCTATGGTGGGTTTCTTCCTGAGCATTAGGCCTGTGCAATCATGCTTCTAAATGTTTCTAAAGTACTTACAAAACTAAAATTCTGGGGGTGAACACTAGGTGGCGCTGGTGCTTTGCTTCTACAGTGTTGCTAAAGTTCTGGTGGTGAACATTTCACCACCAGAACTTTAGCAACACTATAGAAACAAAGTACCAGCGCCACCTAGTTTTCACCCTCAGAATTTTAGTTTTGCAAGGACTTTAGAAACATTTAGAAGCCTGATTGCACAGGCCTACTGAGCATCCATAAAACGGGACTCAGTTTGCCCCTCAATGGTGTGATTGGGGAGCAGATCCTTCCATTTTGAAACTACAGCTGAAGCCCCTTTTTCGCCCAACAGGTGTTTGCCGTGTCTGAGGTTACGCTGTTGATATAACCCCTGCTCCATTTGGACGCACGAAAAATATCGCTCCGTTTTTATTGTAAACAGACTTCGCTTCTATTAAACACAAGAAGGAAAGGTTGCGAGATTAGTCATGCGCTCCCGCCCTCCGCCTTTGCTTTTAGCAGCAGAAAAGCCCACAGAGATATATTCCTGGTTGCACTCTGTACGCGCGCGCGTGTGTGTGTGTTTGATGGCCGTCATCTTGAGAGAATTGAGGGTAAACTCCTCTCCTGAGCATTAGAGCCAAGCCTTCGTGCAAACGGTGCCCTCGCTGTGTGGGGTCCCCGTGAGCCACATGCTTTGCAAACATGAAACCGGAGCGACGTCCAGGTTTTTATCGGCGGTTGCTTGCCAAAAACACCCCATTTTGATGAAGATCCTTTTTTCCAGCTCTCCCCCCTCGCCTTCCCCCCTTCCCTTGACAAAGAGCCATGGGTGGAAGGCCGATCGTGGAAAGTCAATCTGTTATCATGACAGCAAGAAAGCCAGGGATGGATGCTGAAAGGCCAGAAGGCAAGGGATGGATCCATTCTCTATTTCGGGGCTGTCCAACAGGCGGCCCCAGGGCCGTACACGGCCCCCCAGCCCCTTTCCTCCGGCCCCCTCAGCATTTTAATAAAAAATAAAAACAGAAAAATAAAATTAATAATAATAATAATACTAAAAATTACTCACGTCCGGGTTTCGGAGCAAGTATCGCGAGACTACGCGAGCCACACGGGATTTTCGCTCTCAACGCGAGATCACGCCTGCGTTGAGAGCGAAAAACCCGTGTGGCTCGCGTAGTCTCGTGATACTCCTCCTGTTGCCGAAATCTCGGCTACTGAATCCCTGCGGCCCACACAGACCTTCTTCGGTGCCTGGCTCGGTCGGTTGTGGCCTGTCTCGTGGATCGGCTTCTGCTGGATCCTGCGCGTTTGGGAAGGTAGGCTGAATCAGGGGGCTCCCCTTATGTTAATCTATTATATAAAGGGGTTCCCATCATGGAACGACTGTCCCAAACAGAGAAACCTTACAATGCAGAAACACCAAATTTGACAACAGAAATAGGCCTCAAGCAAGGTATGTTTGTAGCAAAGAAACTTCCCCCCCCCAAAAAACCTAGAAGGCCCCCAAAACAATGAGTAAAAAACTACATTTCCCAGCATCCTCCGGGGCTGCCAACGACTCTCCCAGCCTCTACATTCTGACAACATGATTGGCTGCCAATAAGGGCGGATTTGCATAACTCCTGTACTGGCCAGCCAACATGAACATTCCGACCCATAATAAACTGTCAGAGGAGGATAAGGCAAAGGGCTGAGGCAAACTTCCCACAGAAAATTGACACCCCTACAAATCACAGACCACGCCCAAAAGACTTCATTAACTTTATTTCCCTGACTAGGCCTCACTTAATGGAATGCTGTTTACGCTCTGAATTGACAGTAAGGCTTCATTAACTTGATTCTCCGACTACGCCTCAGCTCATTGGACATTGTGTATGGCCTGAATTGACAGTAAGGCTTCATTAACTTGCTGTTCCTGACTAGGCCTCAGCTCATGGGACATTGTGTATAGCCTGAATTTACAGTAACCTACCTTGGCACGCAGAGCCCCTATGACCCAGGCTACATTCTACTACAGTTTGGAGGAGGGTGGACCATGGATTATGGGACTTAAAGTACCTCCATGGATAATGGGATTTGTACTACTTCAAAACCCATCATTCCCCACAGACCACTGTGGCCCAGAACCAAGACCGATAAAGACCAAACTTGGCACATAATGCCCCCCATGACCCACACTCCATCCGACTGCAGTTCAGAGGAGGACACACCATGGATAATGGGATTTCAAGTACCTCCACTCACTTCCAAAGTACCCCACCCACACAAGCATCAACCTTTATATCAACACAGCAGAAGGAAAGACAAAAACATTGTATATCCACAAGCTCTGCAGAACGCCAGCAACACCACACAACAACAACTCCCCAGGACTCCAACATCCCACCCATCAAAACAACCCACAACAACACAGCCATGACCCCAACAACACCATAACTAACATCAATTCCAACCCTTACATACTCAGACTTTCTCGCATCTCCTAAATAGGGCACAGCAACGCGTGCCGGGTACAGCTAGTATTAAATATATGGAATTGTTTATTTATGCCCCCATTGTGTTCCATTCTCTCCCTCTCGCCTTATGTTAAGGGGAGGGGGCAGAGCCGGGGGTGGGGCGGGGGTGGAGCCGGGGGTGGAGGCAGACCCTTCGGCCCCCCAGGTCATCAGTGACCGGAATTCTGGCCACAGGTCCGGTAGAAGTTGGACAGCCCTGCTCTATTTCAACCCTGGTAGTCACCCAAGGAAGGAGGTCTGGCCTGTGCACCAATGCACTGGGAAGGTCAGAAAAGAGGGTTTGAGAGATCAGGAGATGACATCCATTAACAGTGGAAAGGGCTCCATGTTAAGTAGACCAGTGTTTCCCAACCAGTGTGCCGCAGCACAGTAGTGTACCGCGAGCGATCATCAGGTGTGCCGTGGGAAATTGGAACCTCCAATACCCTTTCTTCCCCCTCCTAGCAGCACTTTCTCCCTCTTCCCTCCCCAAAGTTCCTCCCCGAGACAAAGGAAGGGCTCCGCCGAATGCCAGGGCCAGGCCCGCCTTGAGGAAGCCTTCAGGAGCCTCGACCCATCATGGCTCCAGCTCCCGCTCAGGGCTGCTTCAGCCTCCCGATGCTCCCAGGTTCGCTCACTGCCCAATTCACCGACGTGGAGCTTCCGGCTGTGACTGTTCTCGCGAGAAATCCAAGCCAACGCGGAAACGCAGACTCAATCACTTCCGCCCAGTGGTCTGCTTTTGCGGAGGGAGGCAGCGAAAGAGGCCACACAGATCTATGAAACGTATAGACTACCCACTCACAGGTTTCCAAGAAACAAATTGAGCCTCTCCGCTTGGAAATGTTTGGGGTTTTTTTTTACTATTTTACTGGATTTTTTGAGAGTTGCCTCCCCCCAGGAAGTGTTTATAACATCTTCATGACATCCATAGTTAACTGGAAGCAAGTTTCACTCAGGGTGAAATTTCACAAGGGTCTGGAGAACAAGCCCTATGAGGAGCGGCTTGAAGACCTGGACATGTTTAGCCTGAAGAAGATAAGGCTGAAAAGACATGATAGCCATGTATAAATATGTGAGAGGAAGTCATATCTATGTTATGTTCATTGAAACAGGCCCAGGTTTCACACTGAGTGTATAAATACATTTTAAAACATATTAACTATATGTATGACTGTGTTAGAGTGTCATTTTGTGTCATTTTGGTTGGTGGTGTGCCCCAGGATTTTGTAAATGTAAAAAATGTGCCGCAGCTTAAAAAAGGTTGAAAAACACTGAAGTAGACATCTTTGGAGGAGATGTTGGCATGGTGTCACCCAATGTAAGGTTGCAGCCAGAATTTTACTGGTGTTCTATATTGGTTGCTGCACATTTGCACAATTGTGGCCTTGCAAGGAAGTCAGATCAAACTCTGCCAGCTTTGGGGCAGGGACTCAATGGTGGCCTTCATGGGAATCACTCTGAATGCCAACAGAGCTATCCAGAGTACTGAACTTTCAGTGCCTAGTCAAGAAAATCACCACCGTAGGCATTGAATTGAAGTCAACTTGACGAGGCACAAAAAGGACAACAACTTTGGACAATTCCTACAAACCTACGCCCATTCAGAAGCAGCCCTGCAGAGCCTAACATCCTGCTTTGCAGCAGCTGCAGAGCTGTTTGGGCTGGAAGTCAGCCTGAAGAAAACGGAAGTCCTCTACCAGCCCGCACCACAGGAAGAACACCATCATCCCCACGTCAGCATAGGCACATCTGTGCTTAAGTCCGTTCAACAGTTCACCTACCTGGGAAGCATCATCTCTTCAGACGCCAAGATTGACAAAGGCATAGAGTGCATTTGGAAGACTTCACAAAAGAGTCTGGAGCAACAAGCACCTGAGGCAAAGCACCAAAATCAGTGTGTACAGAGCTATCGTACTGTCTATTCTCCTGTATGGGTCTGAAACATGGGTCACCTATCACCAACACCTATGACTCCTCAAATGTTTTCATCGGTGCTGTCGTCGCACAATCCTAAATATACACTGGACTGACTATGTGACTAATGTTGCTGTCCTTGAGCAAGCAGGGGTCACCAGCGTTGAGGCCATGCTATTGAGAACACAGCTGCACTGGGCAGGGCACGTCTCTAGGATGGAGGACCACCGCCTCCCAAAGATACTACTCTATGGTGAACTCGCCACGGGTCAGCGCAAGAGAGGCACCCCCAAAAAGAGATATAAGGGCTCCCTGAAACAGCATCTCAGGCTCGGCCAGATTGATCACCAACAATGGTCCACCCTGGCCTCACATCGGGAGGCATGGAGACACACTATCCACAATGCTGCAGCCTCTTTCGAGAAGACACGTCGAATGGGTCTCGACAACACAGGAAGAACCACAACTTGGAAACAACATCACCCAAGGAGATGTTCTGCTGTGCTTTCTGCAACCGAACTTGCCTATCTCAGATTGGCCTTTTTGGTCATCAACGCGCTTGTAAAAAGCGTGGAATGAGTCCTTCCTAAGAATCTTCGTTCGCAAAGTAATGCCGAGAGATTTATTATTATTATTATTATTATTATTATTATTATTATTATTATAGTTTACATTGAATTAACTCAGCGGGGTAAAAGGAGAAGAAGACAATATTGCTCTTCCCAGTTAGCTCCAGCAAAAGCAAACCACTGCAGCTTCTCCTAGCTTTTGTGTCGTTCCTTATGAATAACGTTACTATAGGTTTCCACCCCGGACCTGTTGGAGGGCCCGTCCTGATCTCTTTCTGTTTGATGAAAGTTCCAAGTGACTTGTTGAAACAATTACTCAACATCTGCAACCGGCCAGGAGTTATTAGCGGCCAACCGCCACCCATCCGCCATTGTCCTTTGCTTTTAATAAAAAGGGAGGTTAAAGAGAGATGTCTGTTTTTCATAATTGCGCCGCGCTCCCAGGACGACCGTTCAGCCATCTTGAAAATCAATGTTTTCACGACCTTTGACCCCTCCCTTCCTGTTGAGTGTCTCTCCTACAGGTTGCTCCCCAGGATGAAAACAAAGCAAATACATATAACAGTAAAGGGGCCGGGGGTTAATGTCTTTAACAAGATAATGTGACTTAAGGGAACTGTAAAGCAAATCGTTCACACACCCAAAAAAAAAAAATCCAGTTGGGGAGAAAAAAAAAAGATATGGAAATTATGAAACCATATGTGCCCCCGCCCAGGCGGAGCGGCTGACAAACAGCTTGACAAAAAGGGGAGTTGCAAAGAGGATTAGATGGGGAAACGGCTCAAGGTTGCGAGCAAAGGCAGAGAAAAGGCAGCGTTGACGTGACAGCTGGAATAGGCAACCCCAAGAGATGGTGGGCACCATCCTCCGCAAGGAGACTTTGGAAAGTGAGGAAGGCATTGCCTCCAAATCGCCAGAAGACTGGTCATCATGACTGCCAACTGTCCTGATTTAGTGTTGGTCAACTTATATATTTGCTATATTTACTATATATTACGCATCATTAATTTTAGCATATTAATATATAAAGAAATATTCATATATTATCAGTAGTAATATCATAATTATTATATTATAGTATATATATCAGGGCTGTCCAACTGGCGGCCCGGGGCCCGTATACGGCCCCCCAGCCCCTTCCCTCCGCCCCCCTAAGCTTTTTAATAAAAAATAAAAATTGAAAAATAAAATAAATAATAAAAATTAAAAAAAACCCTACTTCCGGGTTCGGAGCAAGTATCGCGAGAATACGCAATCCACACGGGATTTCGCTGTCAACGCGAGATCACGCCGGCGTTGACAGCGAAATCCCGTTGTGGATTGCGTTTCTCGCGATACTCTTCGGCTACTCTACTACTGGATCGCTGAGGCCCACAGACGCGATTAGGACCTTCTTCGACTCAGTCGGTCGTCGCCTCTCTCGTCGTCCGGGTACTCCTGGATCCTGCGCGTTTGGAAAAGGTAGGCCGAAGCAGGGGGCTCCTCAGGGGGCTCCTCATTCCCTCCCCCCATCTCCCCTCTTGTATTAAATATAAAATTAAATATATTTAAAGATGAAATAAGGGGAGATGGGATACATTAAGGGGGGAGGGGAGGATGGAATTAAATATATGTAATATTAAATTAAAATAAGGGGAGAGGGGAGGATGGAATTAAATATATTTAATATTAAATTAAAATAAGGGGGAGGGGAGGATGGAATTAAATATATTTAATATTAAATTAAAATAATTTAATATCTTATCCCTGCATTTTATCTCAGTAAAAGATTATATTTGACTGTATGCATGCAGGGGCGGGGGTGGGGTGGGGGCAGAGCCGGAGGAGAGGGCGGAGCTGGGGGCGGGGAGGGGGTGGAGCCGTGGCGGGGGCAGACCCTACGGCCCCCCAGGTCATCAGTGACCGGAATTCAGGCCCCTGGGCCGGTAGAAGTTGGACAGCCCTGATATATATATACATTATAATATATTGAAATTATAATGTAATATAACATTATATTATTTATTATATTATTATTATATTATTATTATAAAATTATAATAAAATGACTAAAATTAAATTAAATGAAATTCAAGAAGACAAGGTGCGAACCAATATGGAGAAATATTCATATATTATCAGTATTAATATTTTATTTATTTATTTATTTATTCAAACGTTTATACCGGCACTCCCCGAGGGCTCGGAGTGGTTTACATAGTTTGAGCAAACAAGAAAATAGCAACATATCACAGAATTTACGTACAACAGGGAAGGGGGTGGGGACTAAGACATTAGATAGGACAAGATCTGGAGAACTTAGAGTCCACACAAGATAGCATAATGTCAGGAGATCATCTGCTGGTGGGTTGAAAACAGACAGTCAAAAGGAGGTAATTGAGGGATTCTCAGAAGATCATAAGGAATCTCAGGCTTGGGGGGAGGAAACTCAACTCTACCCCCATGTCCCAGGGGTTCAACATTAGATCTCCAGTCTGTGGTAATGTCCTGTTTTCTGTAGTGGGAGCTGGCTGATGCAGGCTACCGGCGCGTAAAATTTGAATTCCAGAAGGTCCTGGCGTGGGACCTTCTCCAAGTCCTGGAATTAAACTTCCTGGGGTTCTTACACTCCGGGGATCTGATAGAGGTCGCTGTAGCCCCAGGGACTCCAGACTCAAAGCGGAGCGCTGGCTTACTCCTGTGCTGGGGTGCCTGGTAGGTCTCCTGGTGTTCCTCAGTGGGGCCAGAAGTCGGTTCTTGAAGACCCTTCTTACGGTGCCGCTTCCGCTTCCTGGGAAGCCCACGCAGCTTCCACTGCTGAGTTCTTCTGGGGTTCTGGTTCTCAAAGGGAGAAGACTTCCGGTCTTGTCTGGCGTCTCCAAGGTCGGCCACCATCTTTGGCCGACTCTCGCCCAGCCACCCTGCCCCCACGGCACGGCATCGCCGGCGGCGGGGAGGGTCCCGAGCTGAGGACAGAATCTCAGAGATGTCCAGCAGCGGCACTGATCCATGGAGATCTGGCTGATTAGGGCCGTCTCCTGGTAGCAGGTCTCCGGGTGATGAGGGAGGGCTCGAGTCCGGACCTGGTCCGGCGTTGTTAGTTAGGTGCAAGGATGGTGGCTCCTCGGTCTGTACTCTGGGTGGGATCCTGTGCAGGGTCAGCTCCCTCAGGTATCCTCTCATAGGTGTCACGGGAAGCAGCCGGTCCGGACACCACGCTGACTCCATAATTATTATATTATAGTGTGTGTGTGTGTATATATAATATTGAGATTATAATATAATATAACATTATATTATATTATTTATTATATTATTATAAAATTATTATAAAATAATAATAAAAACCACTAAAATAAAATAAAATGAAATTCAGGAAGACAAGGTGCGAACCAAGATGGAGGATGACATCCTCAAGAGAGGAAGGATCCCAAGATGGAAGGGCCCACTGGACCTAGCCCAGAGGATGACAAAGCGGACCCAGCCACCGTCGCCACAGAGCAGAGCAGAGCAGAGCAGCAGACGATCGGAGGCTGCAGGCCTCCGCTCGCTCTCGCCCCCAGCTGTTCCGTCAGAGGTGTTCCCGATTGGCTGATCACCCTACCATGGAGTGCCTGCCATCCCGGCTTTGGAGTGCCTGCCATCCCGGGAGGTGATCCGGTCCTGCAGCGGGAGCAGTCGGCGACCATGTGGCGGCTGATCGCCGTGGCAACCTGGAAGACGATCAAGTTTTCCGGGTCGCCAGGGCAATCAGCTACTGCAGGTCGCCGATTGCTCCCGCTGCAGGACTGTATTGCCTCCCGGGATGGCAAGCACTCCAAAGTCGCCGCTTCTCCGATCGTTCTCCGGAGCGGCGGGATGTCTGCTGACGCAGGCCCCACAGCCCATGATGGGATGGCGGCAGCAGCAGCCCTTCCTCTTGCAGAAATGGTCCTGCCCCCGATGCCCTTCTCCCCGGGCCGGTCAGAATCGGCTGGCGTGCCGCATCCGGCCCGTGGGCCATAAAATGCCCAGATCTGGCTTAATGCAATGGGAGCTTAGGATTTGTAGTTTGGAGAAGAATTAACTCTCTTGCGTACAGGAGGCTAAAAATCTCGTAAAACTACAACTCACAGAATTCCATAGCATGGAACCATGGGAACTGATGATGATGATTTATTTATTTATTTATTTATATTCCGCCCTATCTCCCCAAGGGAACTCAGGGCGGATTCTAGCATACACAAACACAAAGGCAAACGTTCAATGCCTTAAGACAATCATCAACATAAATACAAAAACGACCCTCCCTCATCCCAAAGTAAACCAACATTGAATTACAACATAAAACCTAAAATTACATCATCATTTAAAATATATGTAACATAAAAACATGAACCTCAATTCACAGAGCCACCAAAGGTTCCATTAAAAAGTAATTAAAATTAATTATAGTACATTAATGTCCACAGCACCAGCTGAGTCGACAGGACCAGAATACAATAGTAATTTCCGATTAAAGGTGTATTTTGGTTGTCTATAGTTATCTAGTACAGTGTTTCCCAACCTTTTTTGAGCCGTGGCACATTTATTACATATTAAAAAATCCTGGGGCACACCACCAACCCAAATGACACAAAATGACACTCTAACGCAGTCATACATATAGTTAATATGTTTTTAAATGTATTTATACACTCAGTGTGAAACCTGGGCCTGTTTCGATGGACACAACATAGATATCCTGGCAGGAATGGCACAAAGACACAAACTTCCCACACAGAACTCCCATAACCAAGAGAAAATGCTATGAGAGTTTGGTGGGCATTAACCTTGAGTTTTGGAGTTATAGTTCACCGACATCCAGAGAGCACTGTGGACTCAAACAATGTTGGATCAGGACCAAACTTGGCATGGATACTCAATATGCCCAAATGTGAACACAGGTGGAGTTTGGGGAAAATAGACCTTGCCATTTGGGAGTTAAAGTTTCTGGGATTTATAGTTAACACTCAATCAAAGAGCATCCTGAACTCTTGCAACAATGGAATGGAACCAAACTTGGCATATTGAACTCTCATTAGCAACAGAAAGTACTGAAAGGGTTTGCTTGGGAATTAACGTCAAGGTCTATTTCCCCCCCAAACTCCATCTGTGTTCACATTTGGGCATATTGAGTATTCATGCCAAGTTTGTTCCTGATCCAACATTGTTTCAGTCCACAGTGCTCTCTGGATATAGGTGAACTACAACTCCAAAATCCAAGGTCAATGCCCACCAAACTCTTATAGTATTTTCTCTTGGTTATGGGAGTTCTGTGTGGGAAGTTTGTGTCTTTCTGCCATTCCTGCCAGGATATCTATGTTGTGTTCATTGAAACAGGCCCAGGTTTCACACTGCGTGTATAAATACATTAAAAAACATATTAACTATCTGTATGACTGTGTTAGAGTGTCCTTTTGTGTCATTTTGGTTGGTGGTGTGCCCCAGGGTTTGGAAAATGTAAAAAAATGTGCCGCGGCTCAAAAAAGGTTGAGAAACACTGCTCTACATATTGTACCAATCTTCATTATTACTTACTGCAACATGCTCAGTATTGAAACCAACACATGCCAACAATTTGAAGATAATTAGAAGAAGAAGAGGCAAACCGGCTTTGACAAAGGTGTGAATTTGAAATCGGTTGGCTGGAATTAATAACACTCGAGCGAAAAGCCTTTCTCTTAAGGGGCAGCCTCCTTTCCCGAGCCCTTAGTATCAAGCAGGCGATTAATTCCATCTGTAACGTCAGATTATATTTATAACTTTTGTGACGGGACTACGAGTTGGCCTTCAACCTCTGGCCTTCCAGAAATGAAACAAGAAAACTTAAAACTGCTCCCAATTACTCCGAGTGGGGAGGCCTGAGATGTTGCTAAAGGGAATTGGACATGACAGGGTCGCGGCTGAGACATCCAGAAGGAGGGGGGAGCGCATGGCAAGGTTTCGCTCCTTCTTTTATAAGCCGCAATTGAGAGTCTTGTTTCAATCATCCGGATCTTGAGTTAAAGCAATCTCAGTTTGTAACTACACTATATAGGATGGAAGCTGGTGTTCTTGACTCTCCAGGAGTCCAAACTAGATGGAATTTGAAGAAAACGGCTCTCTCTAACTTGACGCCTTCCAGAGGCCTTGGGAAAATGCCCCCATAATCCCCAAGTCACATGGCCAGTGACCAATGGTCATGTAACCAGGGGCGGATCTTAGTGTAGGCAAAGTAAGCGGCCACTTCAGGGCGCCACGTGGCCAAGGGCGCATCCGGCCACGGCTGCCAGGTTCGGCGCATCATGCTGCGCCATTCAGGCCCGGATTAAGATCTTTTTGTGCCTTAGGCCACACTTTGGAATTACGCCCTCTTTAAGCCAAAGAGGAAGAGTGGAGGAAAGAAGGAAGGGGAGAGAGGGAGGGAAAGGGAAGGAGAGAAGGAGAATGAAAGGGTGAAGGGGGAGAAAGAAAGGAAGAAAGACTGAGAATGGAGGAAAGAAGGAAGGGGAGAGAGGGAGGGGGAAAGGAAGAAGAGAAGGAAAGAGTGAAGGGAAAGAAAGGAAGGAAGAGGGAGAATGGAGGAAAGAAGGAAGGGGAGAGAGGGAGGGAAAGGGAAGGAGAGAAGGAGAATGAAATGGTGAAGGGGGAGAAAGAAAGGAAGAAAGACTGAGAATGGAGGAAAGAAGGAAGGGGAGAGAGGGAGGGGGAAAGGAAGAAGAGAAGGAAAGAGTGAAGGGAAAGAAAGGAAGGAAGAGGAAGGAAGGAAGGAAGAGGGAGAATGGAGGAAAGAAGGAAGGGGAGAGAGGGAGGGAAAGGGAAGGAGAGAAGGAGAAGGAAAGGGTGAAGGGGGAGAAAGAAAGGAAGAAAGACTGAGAATGGAGGAAAGAAGGAAGGGGAGAGAGGGAGGGGGAAAGGAAGAAGAGAAGGAAAGAGTGAAGGGAAAGAAAGGAAGGAAGAGGAAGGAAGGAAGGAAGGAAGAGGGAGAATGGAGGAAAGAAGGAAGGGGAGAGAGGGGGGGAAAGGGAAGGAGAGAAGGAAAAGGAAAGGGTGAAGGGGAAAAAGAAAGGAAGAAAGACTGAGAATGGAGGAAAGAAGGAAGGGGAGAGAGGGAGGGAAAAGGAAGAAGAGAAGGAAAGAGTGAAGGGAAAGAAAGGAAGGAAGAGGAAGAGGAAGGAAGGAAGGAAGAAGAGGGAGAATGGAGGAAAGAAGGAAGGGGAGAGAGGGAGGGAAAGGGAAGGAGAGAAGGAAAAGGAAAGGGTGAAGGCGGAGAAAAAAAGGAAGAAAGAAAGAGGGAGAATGGAGGAAAGAAGGAAGGGGAGAGAGGGAGGGAAGGAGAGAAGGAGAATGAAATGGTGAAGGGGGAGAAAGAAAGGAAGAAAGACGGAGAATGGAGGAAAGAAGGAAGGGGAGAGAGGGCCCGAGAGTAGCGGGGGATGAGGAAGACGCGGCAATGGCGGTGCGGAAGCGGCAGTCGTGGCGCATTTGCATCACTCCTCCCTGCTGCATGCTGGCAAACTGAGGCCCGGGCTGCTCTGGAGAGCCAGATGCAATCATGAAAAGAGCCACATCTGGCTCCCGAGCCGTAGGTTCCCTACCTCTGTTCTAAACTGTAGAACAAATGTAATGTGACATCACAATGGCTAAAATGCTATTGAATCGTGGAAGTTGTATTTTGCACTTTTGGGCAAAGAAGGCAGCAGAGTTTGTAGAACTTCAAGTTCCAGGTTTCTATAGCATGTGTTAGTTTGACAGCGTAGATGCACATTCGTGACCACTACTCTAAACTGCCATCAATGCCATGGGATTGTCTCCCCATGCCACTTCCTCTCGATGCTACCTTTGAATGGCTTGCGCAACCAACGTCCTGCAATTGTGTTGCCTCCCATCCCTGTGTGGTCTCCCTTTCTCCATTCCATGCCTTATAAGGAATGCCAGGAGGGGAGCGCAACTAGCCCAGGAAGACGCTTTCGGCTGAATCGGCAGGAAATGGCCAGCCCCACCACTCTAGAGGAGAAAGCCCATGATAGGAGCCACCTGTGGGACGCCACCACATTCCACGCTCCCATGCAATTTTACATCTCCTTTAAGTGCGCCCATAAAAAGTCCCCGGCTCCGATAAGGCCAGATTTATTTGGAGAGAGGTCAATGTTTGGGCATGGGGCTACCCAGAATGGCTTCAATAGTGAGGGATTGTGTTATGTATGTATGTGTGTGTTTCTCAAACCACACTTTAGGTGCAGAGCACACCTTGCGTCTTTGGAAGGGGAAACACAATATTATAATGCATTTGGAAATTTCATTTGATAGAAATTGCTGCAACCAGGGTGCCAACCGCAGGCGCAACTACACTGTTAAATTAATGCAGTTTGAAAACACTTGAACTGCCATGGCTCAATGCTAATATTGTTGTTATTATTGTTATCATTTTTACATGTACATATCAACACAGCACACCTGCACATTAGGTCCAAGTGTCTGGGATTCATCTCTGAATTTTTGTCTCTTCCCAAGGACCTAGGACATTAGAGTTATGATTATTATATTTTTGTTATTATTAGCAGTATTATTTATTACATGTACATAACATCACAGCACACATGTGAAGGCGAGCCTCAGAGAGAGCCCATCTGTATCTTAATTGGTTTGACCTGCAGCAGGGAGTTCCAACGTTCCTGCACATGTGGTCTGGCATATCTAGCACAAAAGGCTGGGACTTAGCATCCAAAGACCTCCAGCCATTTCTACCTCTCTGTTTTCATGCCCTTCACCGAGTAAATAACATACCTAGAGATCAACTACTTACTCCTAGAGACAAAACATCTCCCTCAAAAATTATTTGGCCTTTGACTCTATCGCCTCACTCCCAAACTATTAAAAAAATCATCACTAACTTTTGGCCTTTGGTGAGTTCTATCCCAGGCCTAGAAAATCCACCTTTAATCGCATACAAGAGATCCCCAGAACCTCAGAGATCTATTAGTACATACTAAAGATAATTTGTTCGACCACCGTCCCCCCGCCATCCCCTTACCTTATGGCGCCAAGAAATGCAGCAGATGCAGTATTTGCAGACACATTTCTCCCCTTACTCAAATACAAAACCCCATAAACAATAGAATACATAAAATCAACACATGGGCCACATGCAATTCAAAAAACATAATATATTGTTTAATTTGTGGCTGTTGTGGGGGTCTCTATGTCGGTTTATCCACTAGAGAGCTGAAAACCAGGGTGTGCGAACACAGGTCACGCTTCCACACAGGATATGACAATTCAGTGCTATACATGCACTTCAAAACATGCAATCCAAAATATGACAATTTTACTGTGACTGTCCTAGAAAAGATTCACCCTCAACCCCATTCTGACATAAAGAGGACTTTACTTCACCTTGAAAATAAATGGATAATTTCCCTAAATTCAGAGACCCCTAATGGATTAAATGACAAATTATCAGTCAGTGAATTACTTGTTTAAATCAAACACCTGTGTTGTATATTATTTAAGAGCCCAACACTGAAGCCTCAGTGCTTCCAGCCCAGTATCTGCGGATACTGCTTCCACCTGCGGTGCTCCTGTTGTCCCATGCCTTGGTATGTTTTTACCTACCTGCCTTTCTCTTATTATACTGTTTATCTGAAGATATTTGTTCCATTACCCTTGCTGTTTCCCTTTTTCAGATAGCTTATAGTAAATATTATCGGAAGTGTATGATTATATATATAGTATTGTCACTCTGTATTGCTATAACTCTAGTGCTACGACACTGTGAAGACGCTCGCGAGATTACGCCATCCAGGCCCCGCCCCTGGCCCTGAGGAAGCCCCTACGGGGGTGAAACAAAGGTGCGCGAGACCCTTTCGTCGGCCCGTGGACGACCTTCTCCCACCCTGACATTATTTTCGTGAGAATACCCTACGAACTGATTTATTTTCGAAGTTTCACGGGGTTTGGGAGAGGCGTCCGGGACCTGTGCCTGTAATATACACCATTGACTCTCCTCGTTTGAGCCCGGGCGTCTTGGCTCGCCGCTTGTGCGAGTTTGCTCACCGCTATTATTTTCGTTTACTCATGATGCTGGTACTTACCATGTGATATAGTATGTATGTTTGATATGTTTTCACTTAAGATGTTCCTTGTACCTGTGATGTATTAATACAATATATGTCGCATTCATTAGAGAAGACTCCATCGTTTGTTTATATTGCATAGACTGTTATTGACTTGTATAGCCCTCTGCTATCTTTCCCATTGTATCGCTCTTTATATGTGGAACAGCTCTCCTTTCTCTCATTCATGCCTCACTTGACCTGAAACTTTGTAGCGCAGCTTATATTAGGAACACTCCACATCGCAACATTTTTCCTTTCCACAAAGATACAAAGCGTCCCATTTTGGCGACATTCCAATTTCATATTCTTCTCCGATTTATTCTAAAATTTTCTGCTATCTTGGTTTTCTTCCTCTGAACCCCTTTTGCCTCTATGCAACCATGGGCCCTCTGTGCACAGGGGCTGCATGCAGACGGGCCTGCATAGGGCCACCCCGAGGATGTTGGGAGACATAGTTTTCCAAGGACTTCAGTGTGTTTGGACTCTCCTCTGGCTATTTGCAAAAATGACTTTTCTCTTATAGTTTTCCCAATGACACAGATGGACTTCCCCCAAAGCATATGGGTTTGATGCTTTTTAAGATCATATGGACTTTCTTTCCACCCCTTGCATATGAAATAATTATGAGATATTGGTGATATTCCCCTGAAACCCTCCTATGTAATTTTCCTACATGTTTCCCCCCCCTCCCCATGTGTAAAATAATATGAGGAAGGCTACGTGACTCAGCTGTTGTTTTTCAAGATCAGGGGGAACACATTCCTGGCTGCACCCTTTTATCCAATCATTGAAACAATTTGCACAACAGAGGACTCTTTCTGGTTTGGAGAAGATTCTCTCCCTTTTCCCCATTTTTGAAAGACTCCTTTTGTTTTATAAACACCGGACCCGCTGAGATTAGCCTCGCCCTGGGTTTATAGAACCTATGGCATAACTCTATTTCATATTTCATAACCGGCTGTCACTGTTGGCCTCGGAAACCAACACATAGCTGCAATCATTTCATTTGTTTACCATCCAGAAGGCTGAATTTCTCAAGGATAGAATCTGCACATGGCCCTTTGTCATTTGGGAAAGGGATTTTTATTTGCTTTTAAAGCTTCACCAGAGGTTCTGCTGAAATCCTCGCTTTAGGGGCCTCTGCCCCCTATGGGCCAGGTTGTCCTAAATTGTTCGGCAACACATGCACATGAGGTCTCTGAATTATCAGGCTTTTCCCAAGGGCCTAGGATATTAGAAGTATTATTATTTGATACATAACAAGATTAGTGCATTATTATTATTATGTCTATAGAACACATAAGTTATTATTATTGTTATTACTATTATTTACATGTACATAACAACACCGCACACATGCACATTACGTCCAAGTGTCTGGGGTTTTTCTTTCAATATTGGGCTCTTCTCAAGGACCTAGGACGTTAGAGATATTATTATTATATTGTTATTGTTATTATTACTATTATTATTTATTAGATGTACATAACATCAAAGCTCACATGCACCTTAGGTCCAAGCGTCTGGGGTTCATCTTTGAATATCAGGCTCTTCCCAAAGGCCCAGGATAATAGAGGTATTATTATTATTATTTTACTGACACAAAAACACAGTATGACACAGCAAACGAGATCTATATGCTGGATTTCATATCACAAAATCACAAGTTGGACCCTTCCCAAGCGTCTAGGGCTGTGTGATGTATTTTCGAATGATGCACGCAGATCCAAATCAGGTGGCCTTTTGCGCTTGACATATCGTGATATCATCAATGTTTATTGTTTCCAAAGGCCTGCTGAAATCTTTTGGCACGTCGATGACCACTGGGACCACCTGTACTGGTTTATGCCAGAGCCTTTGCAGTTCAATTTTGAGGTCCTGAGAACAGCTGAGTTTTTCCTGATGTTTTTCGTAAATAATAATAATTAATAATAATAATAAGGCCATGGAACACATGAATTTAGTCTTGAGAGCTGGACACCATTATTATTATTATTATTTATTAAATGAACATAACATAGCACACATGCACAAGTGTTCGGGGTTCATCTCTAAATATTGGGCTCTTCCCAATTTATTTATGATGCTTCTATAACACCCCTCTCAGCCCAAAGGCAACTCGAGGTGGTGAACAAATGGCAGGAAGTGCCCACAGACAAAATCTATCTATGTATATAATAAAAGTCAGTGTTTGCGGGCGGTGGTGTGGTGGTGTGACGGGAGGAATATGTGCCAGCATTTCGATTGGCTGCCACTGTGGGATTATTTGCATAAAGGGCTCTGATTGGCCAGCCTCAGAACTCCAACATTCTACGGCCGCAGACAGAGGGGATTGGCTGCCATTGAAATGGAATTTGCATAAAGGACTCCGATTGGCCAACCACATCCCAACATTCTAAGGTGACTCAGAGGGAAAAGAAAAGGCCTCAGGCAGTCAGCCACTGCGGCCCACAGCAAAATCCTCCATGTCATGGGTCCTGTCTTATAGACAAAGAAACCACACAAGGCAGAAACACAAAAACAGCCCACATACCCAGAAAACCCTACGAGGTATGTTTACCAAAACACACACCCCCGCCCAAAAAAGAGCCAACGGCCACAAATCCAAACAACATTATGGACTACAACTCCCATGATCCCCCACACCACCTCCTTCTGGCAGTTTACAGCGTCAGAATGTTAGTGGAGCTGACCAAGTAGAGGCATTATGGAAATACTCCCTCAGTTAGAATGTAGGCTGGGAGCCCCCCCACCCACTCCCCTGGCAGTTTAGAGAGTCGGAATGTTGGTGGTGGAATGGAAAGGCAGGGAAAGGAATGGGGGGAGTGAGACAAGAGGAGCAAGGACTGATACAGAAAGGGGAGGAATGGCAGGAAAGAGGGAAAGGAAAGAAGGGAGGGAGGGAAGGAGAGGAGAAGAAAGGAAATGAAGGATAGAAGGAAGAATGGATGGATGGAAGGAGGGAAGACGAAAGGAAGGGAAGGATAGAAGGAAGAATGGATGGAAGGAAGGAGGTCAGAAGAAAGGAAGGAAAAAGGAAGGATAGCAGGAAGGATGGGAGGGGAAAGGAAGGAAAGGATAGAAGGATGGAGTGAAGGAAGGAAGGAAAGAGGGGAGAGGAAAGGAAGGAAAAAGGAAGGATAGCAGAAAGGATGGGAGGGGAAAGGAAGGAAAGGATAGAAGGATGGAGTGAAGGAAGGAAGGAAAGAAGGGAGAAGAAAGGAAGGAAAAAAGGAAGGATAGCAGAAAGGATGGGAGGGGAAAGGAAGGAAAGGATAGAAGGATGGAGTGAAGGAAGGAAGGAAAGAAGGGAGAAGAAAGGAAGGAAAAAGGAAGGATAGCAGGAAGGATGGGAGGGGAAAGGAAGGAAAGGATAGAAGGATGGAGTGAAGGAAGGAAGGAAAGAGGGGAGAGGAAAGGAAGGAAAAAGGAAGGATAGCAGAAAGGATGGGAGGGGAAAGGAAGGAAAGGATAGAAGGATGGAGTGAAGGAAGGAAGGAAAGAGGGGAGAAGAAAGGAAGGAAAAAGGAAGGATAGCAGGAAGGATGGGAGGGGAAAGGAAGGAAAGGATAGAAGGATGGAGTGAAGGAAGGAAGGAAAGAGGGGAGAAGAAAGGAAGGAAAAAGGAAGGATAGCAGGAAGGATGGGAGGGGAAAGGAAGGAAAGGATAGAAGGATGGAGTGAAGGAAGGAAGGAAAGAGGGGAGAAGAAAGGAAAAAGGAAGGGAAGGAAGGAAGGAGGGGAGGAAAGGAAGGAAAGGATAGAAGGATGGAGTGAAGGAAGGAAGGAAAAAGAAAGGGGAGAAGAAAGGAAGGAAAAAGGAAGGATGGCAGGAAGGATGGGAGGGGGGGGAAGGAAAGGATAGAAGGATGGAGTGAAGGAAGGAAGGAAGGAAGGAGAAGAAAGGAAGGAAAAGGAAGGATAGCAGGAAGGATGGGAGGGGAAAGGAAGGAAAGGATAGAAGGATGGAGTGAAGGAAAGGAAGGAAAGAGGGAGAGGAAATGGAAGGAAAAAGGAAGGATAGCAGAAAGGATGGCAGGGGAAAGGAAGGAAAGGATAGAAGGATGGAGTGAAGGAAGGAAGGAAAGAGGGGAGAAGAAAGGAACACAGAAACACACACACACATATATACATGCACAGAAATATACAAATATACACATACATAAACACAACTGTACTTACACACATCAACACATATACACGCACATATATATACAAACACACATCTACATAAGTACACACATATACACGCATATACATATACACATATACATAAGTACACATACAGTCCCCAAGTTAAAAAAAAATCCCACAGCAATGCGTGGCCGGGTCAGCTAGTGATTCTATGATTCTATGAGTCAACAGTGTGATGCAGCGCCTTAAAGAGCCAAGGCTAGTGTGTCTTCCTACAGGGCAGAATCAAGGATAGACTGGGTGACCTCAGGGGTTCCCTTCCAATTCTACCGTGTTTCCCGATAGTAAGACACCCCGATTGTAAGACGATTGGGGGGGGGTGTCAGGGGGGTCGGCTAATATAAGCCGTACCCCGAAAGTAAGCCGTACCTCGTCGCCGCGCCGCCGCCGCAACCGGCCCATCGGCCGCGGCACACCTCCGCGGCGCACCTTTCTGCCAGGCCTCTCTGACGCGGCGCCTCTTGCTCTCTTCCCCCTCCCTTTCTTCGTCCAAGGAAGGGAGGGGGAAGAGAGCAAGAGCCGTCTGTAGACGTTCCTGTGCGATGGGGCCGGTTGCGGCGGCGTGGGCGTGATGGCGGCGGCGGCGTGGGCGTGGCGACGGGGTACGTCTTAGTTTATAAGACGTACTCGAAAGTGGCAAGACGTAGGGGGACTTTTCGGGGGGAAAAGAAAGTAAGACGCTGTCTTACTTTCAGGGAAACATGGTACCATTCTGATTCTATGAGGAAGGCCCGCACTGAGGGCTTCAGCATTCTTCTTGGCAGGTTTTGGGGAGACAACGTTCCTCTTGTCTTCCACCCAAAGAGATTTCTCCTGGTTCAGAGGCTATGTTTTGGAGGCCGTGGCCCATGGCGCATTGGCGTTTAAACACGAGGGAGCAGCTTGGCATTCCTGCTTGCTCTCAGCCATGAAACCATCTGGGTGGCCCTTTGGGCCGTGGACTGTCTCTCTGGCTCAAACAGGCCAAAAAAAGAGAAAGTGTTGACTATTGGCGTTGTATTCTTGCATACTCCGGACTGGTGGATGCATATATTGCACAGCCCACATGCCTTTATTGCAGACCGTTGTGTGCCCTTGTTTTCTGGGCTATTCGTGAAGCAGGGCTGCGTGTCTGGTCCTTTTTTACCGTCTCCATCTCCCATCCATGAATGGGAACATTTTTCTTCCTTTGCAAGCAAATTCTTTCCCCCCGACTGACTGTGGTACATTCCCTGCAAGGAACCCAGCGGGAGGAGAATCAGCGTGACCCTATGGCACATTGGAAAAATAAATCTTTCTGGGTGCTAATTTGGCCGGACATGTTTCCCCCGTCCATGGTTTATGGATCACATCATAGGCATTCCAAGGTGTTAATTTGCTTGAAACTCCAGTTTACATTTAGTCTCCCCAACTGCAATCCCGCCAGACTAATGGTGCTTCTACACCAGGTATGGGCAAACTTGGGCCCTCCCAATTATGCCCATACCTCAGCTTAAGCGGCGGAGGGGGAAAGTAAGGGGTCTGGAGTTGATAGGAATTGTGGAAGTTGGAGTCCAAAACACCGAGAAGGCCAAAGTTTGCCTATGCCTGGTCTACACTGCGAATTGAATGCAGTTTTGCACCACTTGAACATCTATGGCTCAATGCTATAGAATTCCAGCAGTTATAATTTGATGAGGCCCCAGCACTCTTTGGCTATGGTACTTCAAGTGGTGTCAAACTGTGTGGTGTAATCTATATCTCTATATATAACAAAGCAGAATGTTTGTATGTTTGTGGGTTTGTATGTATGTATGTGGCAGCGTTCTGATTGGCTCCCGGCCTCTACATTCTGACAACATGATTGGTTGCCAGTGAGGGAGTATTTGCATAACGCCTCTAATTGGCCAGCCAACACGAACATTCCGACGCTCTAAACTGGCAGAGGGGGATAAGGCAAAGGCCTGAGGTAGTCGCCAACACGAACATTCCGACACTCTAAACTGGCAGAGGGGGATAAGGCTGCCTGAGGCAGTCAGCCATGGTGGGAGTTTCAGACCAAAACACTTTGCGGCTCCCAACAAAGACAGAACAAGACCAAACTTGGCACACAAAACTCCCAAGACCCACTCTACATCCTGGTGCAGTTTGAAGGAGGGCAGACCATGGATGATGGGACTCGAAGTACCTCCAATCACTTCTCCAGACTGCTGCAACCCTCATCCACTGACTGATCAAGACCAAACTTGGCACACAGAGCCTCCATGACCCACTTTACATCCTGGTGCAGTTTGGAGGAGGGCAGACCATGAATGATGGGACTCAAAGTACCTTCACTCACTTTCCAAGACTGCTGCAAACCTAATCCAATGACTGATCAAGACCAAACCTGACACATAGAGCCCTCATGACGCACTCTACATCCTGGTGCAGTTTTGTGTGGGATGGACCACGGATGATGGGACTTGAAGTACCTTCACTCACCTTCCGAGACCATTGCGACCCTCATCCAATGAATGATCAAGACCAAACGTGGCACACAGAGCCCACATGACCCACTCTACATTCTGGTGCTGTTGGGAGGGGGATGGACCATGGCCGATGGGACTTGCAGTATCTTCACTAACTTCCTGAGACCACTGCGAGCCACGTAAACATCTGATAAGGACCAACCTTGGCACACAATGCCTTTCTCAAATAACCCGGGCAGGGCCGGGTCCCCAAGCTAGTATATAATAAAAGAGAATGTTTGTATGCTGGTTTGCAGGTATGCATGTATGCAGATATGAGCCAGCTCTCTGATTGGCTCCCCGCCTCTACATTCCAAAAACATGATTAGTTGCCTCTGAGGGAGAATTTGCATATATGTTTCTGATTGGTCAGCCTCTACATTCCAACATTCCTAGGCGGCAGAGAGGGGATTGTTTGCCACTGCGGTATAATTTGCATACAGTTTCTGATTGGCCACTGTCAACATTCCAACATTCTTAGGAGGCATAACCTGGGCAGCACCGGGTCCCCAAGCTAGTGTAAAATAAACCACATGTAGTTCACCTTTGATCAGCCCACACACTGCCTTGCCAGAGAAAGAAAATATGCCACGCAGGTGAACAATAAAGAACAAGTAGTTTACTTTCCTTAGTTCAGAACAACATATGTACAATGTAATCAGTTGCATCAACTCACATAATGTGCTTTTATGAGAGATTTAAAATGGTCTTTCTTCTGTTCTTGTGGATAAACTCCTTCAGCAGCTCATGAAGCGAGAGCACACTCCAAACGCGGTCTCTCTTTGCTTCTCTAGTCAGACTCTCAGTCTGAGCAACTGCAAAGCTCAAGCCTGAGCAAAAAAGTAACTAGGGTTGCCACTTTTTGATATAAGAAATAAAGGACATTTACCTAAAAATTCGGGATTTTTCACAAAAATAAGGGACACTTCATAAAACATAACTGAGGTTATGTTTCACATGGCCTCCTTTTTTCACACACTCCCAGGGAAACCTCCCACCGCCACCACCGTGGACCCCGCACCTCATCCCCTCCCACGCGGCCGCCGCCACCTCCTCCTTTGCTGCGGCGGCAACCGTTACTCAAGGCCCAGAATCCCCAGCAGGACCGAGACGCAAGTGGCCGTGTGCGCGAACCTCACTCTGGCTCCCTCTCTCCGCGAGCGCCTTCTACCGCTGCCGCCCCACCCCTTCCTCCCTTCCTTCCAGGAAGGCCCGTCTCTTCCTGTCCACTACTCCCGGTGCGCACAACCAAATCACCCCCCCTTCTGCTCCCCTTCTGCGCTCGCCTTTCTTTATGCTCAAGAGGGAGGGCTAGAGCGGCCAGGGAAGGCACCAAGATGGCGGCGCTGTTGGCCTGATGTTTGTGTGGGGAGAGCGGCAGCTACCGGGCATTCACAAAGAGTTCTCCCTTCCTTCCTCACTGCTGGCCCGGCCTCACCTCTTGCTGCCAGCTGTCCTGTCCTGCAGTAAAGGCATGCAATGCAGTCAGGGTGAGTGCACCTCTAAATTAGAGTAATAGTAAGCAAGAGAAGCATCACAATTATATATAAAGCATTTATCAAAAGCACATGTGTGAATACAATTAAAGTATTGCAAAATTACATAGCTCAAAGCACATAGCATGTGGCATCAATGGGAATGTTGACAAATGAGAGCAGTGCAACACATAGAATATGGAGCCTAATCAATGGTAAGCATAGATACACATCAATTAAAGAGGCAGTGTAAGGTAATCGTTCAGCACATAGTAATCGTTCAACACTTAGTAATCGTTCAACACATGGTGGTACATTTAGATAGAGCTACACATATGAGTATCCAGGGATGTGAGGAAAGGACGCAGCAATCCAGGTGTATGCCTGGGAATGCGGGGCGGACAAGCCGTGGCTTCTCTGGCGTCAATGGCATGTGGCCGTAAAATGAAAGTAAAGTCGCAAAGCTGCTGCAAACGAAAATCTCGTTGCAAGAATTGCCCTGTGTGCTTCACCATATTGGCAAAGGCTCCCCTTGCGCCATTGTTGCAACGAGATTTTCGTTTGCAGCAGCTTTGCGACTTTACTTTCATTTTACGGCCACATGCCAATTGAATCCCGGGACTCCGCGGCTCAACCCCACGGACCTCCCCATCCCTGAGTGAGTACCTACCTTGTATTGTTGGACCCCCAACTCGAAGTGTAGACCCAGGACACGTCAGCACACAACGGTGTCCCACCTCTTTCAAAACAACAAACTTTCCTTGCCATTGACGCCAGAGAAGCCGCGGCTTGTCCGCCCCACATTCCCAGGCATACACCTGGATTGTATGTGTTGCACTGCTCTCCTTTGTCAACATTCCCATTGATGCCACATGCTATGTGCTTTGAGCTATGTAATTCTGCAATACTTTAATTGTATTCACACATGTGCTTTTGATAAATGCTTTATATATAATTGTGACGCTTCTCTTGCTTACTATTACTCTAATTTAGAGGTGCACTCACCCTGACTGCCGTACCCCGTATGTAAGCCGTACCTCGTCCCGCCGCCGCGCCGCCGCGGCAACCGGAGGTGTGCCGCAGGTGTGCCGCGGCACACCTCCGGCACACCTCCGCGGCACACCTTTTCGCCAGGCCTCCAAGCAAGGGAGGGGGGAAAGGAGCCAGGGCGGGGAAGCGGCGACGCGTCACTGTGACGCGGCGATCCTCACCACGCCCCTGGCTCCTTTCCCCCTCTCTTCCTTGGAGGCCTGGCGAAAAGGTGTGCCGCGGAGGTGTGCCGCAGGTGTGCCGCGGGAGGGGGAAAGGAGCCAGGGCGTGGTGAGGATCGCGCGTCACAGTGACGCGTCGCCGCTCGTCCGCCCCTGGCTCCTTTCCCCTCCCTTGCTTGGAGGCATGGCGAAAAGGTGTGCCGCGGAGGTGTGCCGCAGGTGTGCCGCGGGAGGGGGAAAGGAGCCAGGGGCGTGGTGAGGATCGCCGCGTCACAGTGACGCGTCGCCGCTTCGTCCCGCCCCTGGCTCCTTTCCCCCTCCCTTCCCTGGAGGCCTGGCGAAGGGGTGTGCCGCGGAGGTGTGCCGCGGGTGTGCCGCGGAGGGGAAAAGGAGCCAGGGGCGTGGTGAGGATCGCCGCGTCACAGTGACGCGTCGCCGCCGTCCCGCCCCTGGCTCTATTCCCCCTCCCTTGCTTGGAGGCCTGGCGAAAAGGTGTGCTGCGGAGGTGTGCCGCAGGTGTGCCGCGGGAGGGGAAAGGAGCCAGGGGCGTGGTGAGGATCGCCGCGTCACAGTGATGCGTCGTCGCCGCTCGTCCCGCCCCTGGCTCCTTTCCCCTCCCTTCCTTGGAGGCCTGGCGAAAAGGTGTGCGCGGAGGTGTGCCGCAGGTGTGCCGCGGCACACCTCCGGTTGGGGCGGCGGGGCGGCGGGCGGTGGCGTGGCGTGGCGTGGCGACGGGCACGTCTTGAGTTATATAAGACGTACCCCGAAAGTAAGCCGTAGGGGGACTTTTTGGGGGGAAAAGAAAGTAAGACGCTGTCTTACTTTCGGGGAAACACGGTAGTAGCAGTAGTACCGTAGTAGTAGTAGTAGTAAGAGAATGTATATTATCCGCACCATGCTAAGTGGTGCAAGTTTGGACTAAAGCTCAGAGTGGATTGGCTGCTCTTCCTCCTGATCCAGGAGCCACCAGCCCTGCTTGAAGGCTGTCGCCCACCCCTGGGGCTTGCCTAGAGCGGAACGGAAGGGTAGAGAGGAATCCTATGTTATTTCTGTCTTGCTGCAAAAGAATGATCCTGACATTAAGCTTCTTTTTTTAAGTCTTGCACTGTGGTTGACCTTGAAAGCACTTGATGGAGGAGGAGGAGAACAGAGGCGGGCTGTGCAATTCCCCGGGACTGTCATACTTAACTCTGATGAGCACTTCAACATAAATAAAAACAGCTTTTCTTCTCCCGACTCGTCCTAACAAGGCCTAGCCGGGCTTCTCCTTAATCCAAAGGATTTCTGAAGCTTTTAGTTCTAACTAAGTAATTTGTAAGCCTGTCTGTGATGCTGCCAACTCTGTGGTGACTTGGTTTTATTATTTTTTTTTCTATTTTATTTCGTTGGTAGATTCCCAGCTGGCTAATTGAAAACACAGGTTAGTGGGACTCGAGTTCGAGTGACGTGCGTGCTTTTGAGCCCAGGCACGTATGCACCGCAACAGAGAAATATTCCGTAATTGTGCTTTGGAAGAGCTTGACATTTTCAAGCCGGACGATTCCTGCTTCAAAATCCAATTCTAAATGGAAAGAGACCCTAGCCTAGAGCAGGCCTGGGTAAACTTTGGCCCTCCAGGTGTTTTGGACTCCAACTCCCACCATTCCTAACAGCCTACCGGCTGTTAGGAATGGTGGGAGTTGGAGTCCAAAACACCTGGAGGGCCAAAGTTTGCCCAGGCCTGGCCTAGAGCTTTCCAAACTGCTCCATGTTTGCTGACATGCTTTCGAGACACGCATTCTTTCGTGACACAGCGATTCAGTTTTATTAGGAAACCACTGGATCAGCATTTCTCAACCTGGGGGTTGGGACCCCTGAGGGGGGGGGGGGTCACGAAGTGGTGTCAGAGGGGTCAGAAAACATAGTATTTTCTGTTGGTCACTGCAGTTCTGTGTGGGACGTTTCGCCCAAATCTCTCGTTGTTGTGGGGTTCAGAATGTTCTTTGATTGTAGGTGAACTAGAAATCCCAGCACCTACAACCAGGGGCGGTCCTACAGGTAGGCCAAGGAAGCGACCGCATGGCGCGCCATCTGGGTAAGGGCGCATTCCCCCGCCCGCCAGACAGCGTCCGACCTCCCTCCCTCTCCCTTTCTCCCTCTCCCGGAGCATGCGCACAACCACCGGCCCCCTCGCTGTCCCTGGGCTGCACGCGCAGCCGGCCGTCTCCACCAGAGAGGCCCCTCAGGCAGGAAGCCACCAGCCCGGTGAAGGTGCGAAGCCAGCCGCTCAGACTGCGGGGCCCACGGCATGAGGGCGGCGAAGGCGGCTCCTCGCTCCTAGTCATAATAACACGAGAGGCCCCAAGTAGCTGCCGCTGCCGCCTCCACCATGTGTCCCCCCCCCCGGCCTCGGCGGCCGCCCTGACCAGCAGCAGCAAGAGAGGCAGCAGCACCTCGGTGCCTCAGGAGGAGGAGGAGGAGGCGGCGGAGGGCGCTCGCGAGGAGGTGAGGCTTGCCTCCCTTCCCTTGGCTTGCTTTCTTTCCCTTCCTTGGCTCCCTCCAGGACCCCCTTCTCTCTTGGAAGAGCAGCAGCAAAGGGATGGATGGATGGGCGGGTGGGCCTTTCTCCCCTTCTCGAGACTCAGGGGTCCCAGGAAGTTTGTTCTCTTTCGCTCCCCCCCCCCCCCCAATAAGGTCCTTAGGCCAGTGTTTCCCAACCAGTGTGCCGTGGCACACTAGTGTGCCGTGAGCGATCATCAGGTGTGCCGTGGGAAATTGAACCTCCAATCCCCTTTCTTCCCCCTCCTGCTGAACACTTTTTCTTCTCCACTCGGGCTCCCTTCTTCCCAGACTCGCTCTGCTCGCTTTGCCTCGCTTTGCTCTGGGGCGAGTCTGCGCAGTAGCGCCCACACGGGTCACGTCTTCCTCCCTCCCCTCCAGAACACGCTCACGCTGCCCCCTCGGATCAAAATGGCGGAAGAAGCGGCAGCGTAGAAGAAAAAGTAAGTGTTGGGCAGGAGGGAGAAGAAAGGGCGCAAAGGGGAAGGGGGAGGAAGAGCTCTCTGTCAAAAGCTGGCATGGGCAAACTTGGACCTTCCAGGTGTTTTGGACTCCAACTCCCAGCCACTTAAGTAGGAAAGGGCCTCAGGCTGTTAGGAATGGTGGGAGTTGAAGTCCAAAGCATCCAGAGGGCCAAAGTTTTCCCATGCCTGTTTTAGGGACCTTAAAGTGGTGAGCCTCCTTCCAACATTGTGATTCTGGATAGAAAACAAACAACAACATAACATTGTTTGAGTCCACAGTGCTCTCTGGGTGTAGGTGAACTACAACTTCCAAACTCAAGGTCAATGCCCAGCAAACTCTTATAGTATTTTCCCTTGGTTATGGGAGTTCTGTGTGGGAAGTTTGTGTCTTTCTGCCATTCCTGCCGGGAGATCTCTGTTGTGTTCATCGAAACAGGCCCAGGTTTCACACTGAGTGTATAAATACATTTAAAAACATATTAACTATATGTATTACTGTGTTAGAGTGTCATTGTGTGTCATTTTGGTTGGTGGTGTGCCCCAGGATTTTGTAAATGTAAAAAATGTGCCGCGGCTCAAAAAAGGTTGAAAAACACGGCCTTAGGCTATGGCAGGTGCCTCTCCAAACTACAACTCCCAGGACCCCGTGGCAGTTAAGCAAGGCCAGGCTGCATTCATTCATTCAGCAGTGTAGACGTGCCGATTGCAATATTCACACTTGCCTCAAGCAGACAAGGGTTCTTTCGCTCTCTCTCTCCCCCCCCCCCCCATCTTGGCTGCTAATCTGGTTTGTGAAGAAGCCCCCAATGAGGAGGGCGCCAAAATAATGTTCGCTTACCATTTAAAATTACCTTAGACCGCCCCTGACTACAACTCTCAGATATCAAGGTCTATTTCCCCCAAACTCCACCAGTGTTCACATTTGGGCATATTGAGTATTCATGCCAAGTTTGGTCCAGATCCATCATTGTTTGAGTCCACAGTGCTCTCTGGATATAGGTGAGCGACAACTCCCAAACACAAGGTCAATGTCCACCAAACCCTTCTGGTGTTTTCTATTGGCCATGGGAGTCCTGTATCCCAAGTTTGGTTCAATTCCATCATTGGTGGAGTTCAGAATCCTCATTGATTGTAGGTGAACTATAAATCCCAGCAACTACAACTCCCAAATGACAATTTATCCCCCCCACCCCACCCCACCAGTATTCAAATTTGGATGTATCGGGGGTTTGTGCTCAATTTGGTCCAGTGAATGAAAATCCATCCTGCATATGAGATATTTACATTACGATTCATAATAGGAGCAAAATTAGAGTGATGAAGTAGCAACAAAAGTGATTTTATGGTTGGGGGTCACCACAACATGAGGAACTTATTAAGGCGTCGTGGCGTTAGAAAGGTTGAGAATCACTGCACTAGATGTTATTATTATTACTATTATTCTATTTATTTATACCCCGCTTTACCTCCCCAAATGGGCCTCAAAGCAGCTTGGCATAAAAGCTTTGGCATCCCATTTAAAATATTCAAACACTAGCTGTACCCGGCACGCGTTGCTGTGCCCTATTTAGGAGATGCGAGAAAGTCTGAGTATGTAAGGGTTGGAATTGGTGTTAGTGAATTGGGTGTGTTATGTTTGTGCCTCAGCTCTTTGCCTGCAGTCCTTCGGGTTTGACTTGTCCCATGGCCAGGACGGATCAGCTCGGGGAGGGCTTGTCCTGCCAGGGGATCTCTATCTTCACAGGTGCGTCCAGTGTCTGTTGGGGGACTGTGTAAAATCCTTTCCGTATCCTTTTTAGCCACCTTTCTCAAGATCTTCATGTCTAGCTTCCTTTCTGCTCCTCTCTTTTTCAAGATGTCCTGCTCTGTGTCTTTTGCCCCCATTGGTCGATGTCCGATGAGGCTTTCCTCATGGACAGGCCACCTGAGGGAGCTCTTCCAGCGCTGGGCATCAGAAGGTACCTGGTGATGACCTCCATCCCTTGGAGCCAGCATATAGAGGGGCCGGAGCACGCTCCTTGGCAAGCCCCATTGTTGCTGGATGGTCCTCTTATTAATGTGGAATTCCAAGCCACTGGAGATCTTTTGGGAAAGGAAGAAGAGCTCCCCTTGAATGGTGTTGATCTCCATCATGGGCTTCTGATTTGAAAGTGTTGGAGGAGGCTCTGGCACTCATCTGACAGTTTGTTATGGGTCGGAATGTTCATGTTGGCTGGCCAGTACAGCAGTTATGCAAATCCGCCCTTATTGGCAGCCAATCATGTTGTCAGAATGTAGAGGCTGGGAGAGTCTTTGGCAGCCCCGGAGGATGCTGGGAAATGTAGTTTTATTTTTACTCGTTGTTTTGGGGGCCTGTTAGGTTTTGGGGGGGAAAGTTTCTTTGCTACAAACATACCTTGCTTGAGGCCTATTTCTGTTGGCAAGTTTTGTGTTTCTGCGTTGTAAGGTTTCTCTGTTTGAGGTAGTCTTCACATGACGGCTCTTCCTTTATATATATAGATTGAACCCCTGGTGACGAAGCGGGTTAAACCGCTAAGCTGCTGAACTTGCTGACCGAAAGGTCAGCAGTATGAATCCGGGGAGCAGGGTGAGCTCCCACTGTTAACCCCAGCTTCTGCCACAGTAGCAGTTCAAAAACATGCCAATGTGAGTAGATCAATGGGTACCGCTTCTGCGGGAAGGTAACAGCCAAGACCTGGCTGTTTGGGCAGGCATTTGCTGATGAAATATAACGGTTTAATTAGCTACTGTATATGGAATGACGATGCTAATTTGTTGTTATATGGTTATCTTTTGGTTTGGAAAGTGATTTCAATATGATGCTGAGACTGTAATTGTATGTTTTAATTGCTAATTTGTTGTTATATGGTTATCTTTTGGTTTGTTTGCTTGTGTTGTATTGGAGGGCAGAGACTGCCTTGTGTAAACCATCCCGAGTCGCCTTCGGGCTGAGAGGGGCAGTATAGAAATGTGACAAATAAATAAATAAATAAATACCAACCCCTTATAAGAGTGTCATAGTTAAAGTAATGGTATTCCCTGTAGTAACCTCTAGATGCGAGAGCTGGACCATAAGGCATGCTGAGCAAAGGAAGAGAGGCGCTTTGGAACTGTGGAGCTGGAGGAAAATGCTGAGAGTGCCTTGAACCGCGAGAAGATCCCACCAGCCCAGCCTCCAGGAAAGAAAGCCCATCTGCTCACTGGAGGGAAGGATACGAGAGACAAAGATGAAGCCCTTTGGCCACATCATGAGAAGACAGGGAAGTTTAGAGAAGAGAAGGATGCTGGGGAGAATGGAAGGAAAAAGGAAGAGGGGCCGACCAAGGGCAAGGTGGGTGGGTGGCATCCTTGAAGGGACTGGCTTGACCTTGAAGGAGATGGAGGTGGCCACGGTCAATAGGGAGCTCTGGCCTGGAGCCCTCAGGGAGTGGCGGCATATAAGACCGAATAATTAATAAATAAATAAATAAATAAATAAAATAGTGGAGTCTTCTTCTCTGGAGGTTTTTAAACAGAGGCTGGATGGTTGTCTGTCGGGAGGGCTTTGACTGTGTTTTCCTTTGTGGACTACATGCAGGGGCGGTCCTACAAGATAGGCCAAGTAGGCGGCCGCCTAGGGCGCCATCTGGGAAGGGGGCACCATCCTGGTCGAATGGGGCGCCATCCTGGCCCTGCCGATGTTCCTCAGACAGTGCTGCAGCTGCCTGCTTTTTGACCCCGGCTTTGTGCGCTCCGACGCCGCTTCTGGGCACGCGCGGGGAGGTTTTCACGCAGGCGCAGTTGCTCGGAGCTAAAGTTGAGCACAGGAGCAACTTCACATCCGCGAAAACCTCCATGCATGCCCAGTAGCTCCCTTGCGCAGAAGCCTGTAAGCAAAGCACTCCCTATTGGGCAGGCAGGGAGTGCTTCCCCTCTCCTTTTGTCTCCGCCGCTGCGTTGCGGGAAGGAGAAAAGAATCAGTGAAGGAAGTGTAAGTGAAGGAATGAATGAAGGGCTTTCCTCCTCCTCCTCCGTGACCTCTTCTCTCCCTCCTGTCTAGACCTGAGGGCCTGAGGCTATGAGGAGTTGTGGGAGTTGGAGTCCAAAACACCTAGAGGGAGGGAGGGCCCAAGTTTGCCCAGGCCGCGCTGCCTGTATTCGACCTCATTTGAACATTTTGGCTGTTTTTCTATTTACATTTACATTGGGATCCTAATTTTGGACTTATGGGAGACTCCGATGAATTATGAGTCGGGTGGTAGGTAATATATTCTAATTTTGATGCATTTACATTGCATTTCTTGTTGATTATTATATAGTTCTGCTTAATATTGCCATACAATATAATGCAAATACAATATAACAATAGAATAATGATATATTTTATATTACATGTAATATTACAAACAATATTGCAGCATAGTGGTATTGTACAAAATAGTAGTATATAATATTTTATTTTACTTTATTTGGGGTTATTTGAGTTTAATAGGAGTAATGAAAATAAGAACATAAGAACATAAGAAGAGCCATGCTGAATCGGGCCTCAGCCCATCTAGTCCAGCCTTCTGTATCACACAGTGGCCCACCAGTTGTACACGGGGATCTCGAGCAGAAGGGAGGGCAAAACCCTGACCTGCTCCCGACCCCCCACAACCAGTACCCGGGGAAATCCTGCCTACCTCAACCAACTCCGAGGTGGCACTTGAATGTCCTTTTTAGCAACTACCGATACACTTGGTAAATATTTAGTAGAGGATAATTTTATTTAAATAAATAATTTTATTATTTTATAATAACATTATAATAGAATGTAACATTCTATTATAATGTCAATATATTATAATATAATTATATTGTAATGTAGTATAATATAATTATGATATAATATAGTATGAGTATGGTATAATATATTGTATATACATTGATACAATATAATACTACTAATGGTATTGTGATATTATAATTGTATTTTTGTTTTACATGGGGGCGGCAAAATAATGTTTTTGGGGGGGGCACCAAAATAATGTTCGCCTACCATTTAAAATTACCTTAGACCGCCCCTGACTACATGCGACACACTAGTGCAGCCATGGGCAAACGTCAGCCACCCAGGTGTTAGGAATTGTGTGAGTAGAAGTCCAAAACACCTGGAGGGCTAAATTTTGCTCACTAGTGTGTCCCGGCGCACAGTTTGGAAAGTTCTGCCCATGCCCAATAAGTGCCAGATTTGCAGTGAATTAGCAACACTCAAAGGTCGGTTTCCCGGGTCTTCTTCTTCTTCTTCTTCTTCCATATTGCTTAGTGTTTGCATGGTTGGAACACTACCGCCATAAACTACAAGGGCAATGCCATCAAATGCTTGCGTTCATTGCCTCGGCATACAAAAGCGACATGGGTCAATGAGGAATTAAACGAAAACATCATCCATGCGCCATGATTCACACTTGTCCCACCGAGCGCATGTTTGAACAGATGTCTGATACATGGCAAATGCACTCAGGGCTTGCCAATCCTTTGGAGAAAAGAAACAGTGTTCGGAAAAGGCGAAGGGTGCCTCCGTAGAACATATAAAAAGTGAAAGGATTCCGTGACGATTCGCCTGGATTTGTATCATCCATTTGTCTTCCAGAGGCTCTAAGAAACCATTGCTTTATTTCTCAAGCATCCCGAGATTCCTGGTTGGTGTTTAGATCCTCAACAGGCTCTAATAACCTCTAGGTTAGACTACTGTCATATATTCTATGTGGAGCTGCCCTAGATGATGCCGAACTGCAATTGAACCTGTGCTAATAAAACCGATCCTCAACAGGCTCTGATAACTTCTAGGTTAGACTACTGACACATATTCTACGTGGAGCTGCTCTTGATGACACAGAACTGCAATTGAACCTGTGACAATAAAACCAATCCTCAGCAGGCTCTGACAACCTCTAGGTTAGACTACTATCATATATTCTATGTGGAGCTGCCCTAGATGACGCCAAACTGCAATTGAGCCTGTGCCAATAAAACCAATCCTCAACATGCTCTGATAACCTCTAGGTTAGACTACTATCATATATTCTATGTGGAGCTGCCCTAGATGATGCTGAACTGCAATTGAACCTGTGCCAATAAAACCAATCCTCAACAGGCTCTGATAACCTCTAGGTTAGACTACTGTCATATATCCTGCATGGAGCTGCGCCAAACTGCTGAGCCTGTGATGATGCTCTGAACTGCAATTGAACCTGTGCCAGCTGCCCTAGATAAAACCAATAAAACCAATCCTCAACAGGCTCTGATAACCTCTGGAGGTAGATAGACTGCTACCTGTCAATAGAACCAATATTCTGATAACCTCTAGGTTAGACTACTATCATATATTCTATGTGGAGCTGCCCTAGATGATGCCGAACTGCAATTGAACCTGTGCCAATAAAACCAATCCTCAACATGCTCTGATAACCTCTAGGTTAGACTACTGACATATATCCTGCATGGAGCTGCCCTAGATGATGCCGAACTGCAATTGAACCTGTGCCAATAGAACCAATCCTCAACAGGCTCTGATAACCTCTAGGTTAGACTACTGTCATATATTCTATGTGGAGCTGCCCTAGATGATGCCGAACTGCAATTGAACCTGTGCCAATAAAACCAATCCTCAACAGGCTCTGATAACCTCTAGGTTAGACTACTAGATGATGCCGAACTATATCCTAAAACCGATCCTCAACATGCTCTGGAGCTATCATATATGCCCTAGATGATGCCGAACTGCAATTGAACCTGTGCCAATAGAACCAATCCTCAACAGGCTCTGATAACCTCTAGGTTAGACTACTGTCATATATTCTATGTGGAGCTGCCCTAGATGATGCCGAACTGCAATTGAACCTGTGCCAATAAAACCGATCCTCAACATGCACTGATAACCTCTAGGTTAGACTACTGACATATATCCTGCATGGAGCTGCACTTGATGACGCCGAACGGCAATTGAACCTGTGCCAATAAAACCGATCCCCAACAGTCTCTGATAACCTCTAGGTTAGACTACTATCATATATTCTATGTGGAGCTGCCCTAGATGATGCCAAACTGCAATTGAGCCTGTGCCAATAAAACCAATCCTCAACATGCTCTGATAACCTCTAGGTTAGACTACTGTCATATATTCTATGTGGAGCTGCCCTAGATGATGCCGAACTGCAATTGAACCTGTGCCAATAGAACCAATCCTCAACAGGCTCTGATAATCTCTAGGTTAGACTACTGTCAAATATCCTGCATGGAGCTGCCCTTGATGACACAGAACTGCAATTGAACCTGTGCTGGCTCTTAAGATACTCATTGAGGGCATGTAATGGGTCTTCCTATTGGAAGGGCCTATAAAGCGTTGGTTCCCGAATTATGGAACACCTTCTTTGTTATATTTCAGCTTTGCAGGAAGCATGAAAACTCTAAAGGAACTGTCCAAGGTGTTAAACCTCTTTGTGGGACAGGTTTCAGTACCTTGGTCAGCTACTTATATAGTGAGACTAAATCCTAGGACTTAACTATCCATTGACTATCCACTTGCTGCAGGTTGAATAGCTCTTACTATATTGTATGTTATTAACAGGATTTGGGCCCCCAATTGCACATTTTCAGAGTGTTTCCCAAATAGGTTTATTAGAGCGAAATGTACACAAAGCTCTATATTCCATGAAGATCCACGAAGACCTTCATCTCAGATTCAAACAGGATTGCTGGGTGCATTTGCTTTCAAGTAGCCCATTGGCTTAAGGTGACCCCATGAGGGTTGTAGTTTTCCAAGGTCTTTAGCTTTCTCTGCCCAAACCATTTAAAAAAATCATTGACACCAGTCATTTTACAACTGCTCTGTATGTTAGGTGAGAAAAGAAGAAAAAGAGAGAGATAAAGAATTGGATTTTAGACAAGGCTGTATAGACCTTGTAAAACTACAACTCCCAGGATTTCAGATCATTGAGACATGGCAGCTTAAGTGGCATCAAACTTTCATTCACAGTGTAGATGCACCCTAAGCTTCCTGAAATATCTCAGACCAGGCCTACTCATACTGAGGCCTACTAACACTGAGGCCTACCTCACACTGAGGCCTTTCTCCCACTGAGATCTCTGTCACACTGAGGCAAACTAACATCGAGACCTTCTCATACTGGGGCCTACTAACACTGAGGCCTACCTCACACTGAGGCCTACCTCACACTGAGATCTCTGTCACACTGAGGCAAACTAACATCGAGACCTTCTCATACTGAGGCCTACTCACACTGAGGCCTACCTCACACTGAGATCTCTGTCACACTGAGGCAAACTAACATCGAGACCTTCTCATACTGAGGCCTACTCACACTGAGGCCTACCTCACACTGAGGCCTACCTCACACTGAGATCTCTGTCACACTGAGGCAAACTAACATCGAGACCTTCTCATACTGAGGCCTACTCACACTGAGGCCTACCTCACACTGAGGCCTACCTCACACTGAGATCTCTGTCACACTGAGGCAAACTAACATCGAGACCTTCTCATACTGAGGCCTACTCACACTGAGGCCTACCTCACACTGAGGCCTACCTCACACTGAGATCTCTGTCACACTGAGGCAAACTAACATCGAGACCTTCTCATACTGAGGCCTACTCACACTGAGGCCTACCTCACACTGAGGCCTACCTCACACTGAGATCTCTGTCACACTGAGGCAAACTAACATCGAGACCTACTCATACTGAGGCCTACTACTGAGGCCTTCACACTGAGGCCTACCTCACACTGAGGGAGACCTTCTCATACTGAGGCCTACTAACACTGAGGCCTGCCTCACACTGAGGCTTACCTCACACTGAGATCTCTGTCACACTGAGGCAAACTAACATCGAGACCTTCTCATACTGAGGCCTACTAATACTGAGGCCTGCCTCACACTGAGGCTTACCTCACACTGAGATCTCTGTCACACTGAGGCAAACTAACACCGAGACCTTATCATACTGAGGCCTACTAACAGACTGAAGCCCTTTTCCCACGGAGACCTCTCACGGACGGAGGTCTACTAAGCTGGAGGCACACCTGCTTATATTGAACTGCAGCTTTTGCTGATTCATGGCATCCATTTAACTCTTTCAGTGCTTGATTCACATTTTTGTAATTAAAAATACCTAGTTAATTTTGAATATTTCCGGCAGACCCTGCTTAGCTTCCAAGATCAGACGTAATCCAAAATGGAGGCAAAGGATGTAGGGGGATGTTTTCCACTTAAATGTAGAGTTTTCAGACACCAAGGACCGATATGGCTTGCAGACCGTACTTTGCCCCTTAGAGTTTATGATCCATGAGCATAACCGGGGAGGCGCATCTTCCATGTGTGCCTGGGAGGAAGGATGCACAAAAAAACGCATGGGAGAAAGAGCTTGTGCCACGTTTTGCTTTTGGTTTCTAGCCACAAAGCTTCAGTGGAAATTGGCCAGAAGGAGCTTAAGAGGAGGAAAATGAGAAACAGAAACGAGAGAGAGAGAAACCGAAATGAGACCAAACCGCCTTTCTCCTGTTGCGGAAGTGGGAAGACGACCCTCTCTGACCACTTGCCACTCTGGACATTTTCCACGAATGACAGGCCGATTCGGACCCCTGCCTTGATTTAACCCTCCTTATTCCAAAAGCATTTCTGACATTTCCCAGCCTCCGATCCGTTTCTAGGGACATAAATCTCAAAGCAGGGTCCTTAAACCCAGATATCTTCACTGATGCAGGAATCATGCTGCTTCGAAGCAGATCAGAGTGTGTTTTCCCCATCCGGCCTTTTAGCTTCAGTTGGATAATAGCATATTTATTGCGTTCAGATGTAGCAGGGCTGACGTTGATGCACTCCTGTTGTTAGTCCCAGCTCCTGCCAGCCTAGCGCTTTTAAAACATGCAAATGTGAGTGGATCAATAGGTACCACTTCAGCAGGAAGGTAACGGCGCTCCATGCAGACTTTGGAAGTGTCTACAGCAGGGGTGCTCACACTTTTTCAGCATGGGAGCTACTGATTAAAAAACCAAGTCCCAAAGATCACCTGTCCAGAAATGTAAAACGTATAACTATTTTTTTATTTATTTATTTATATTTATTATTCATTTTTATGTACCGCTCCTTCCAGCAGGCTCGGGGCAGTTTACATAAAATGAAGTTATAAAACATCAACATTTCAATTTAATAACAACAATATAAAACAGAGCATAAAAATACATCCAACCACCCCATTTCTCCCACACTGCCATATTACCACACATATTATCAGCCAGAAAGTAAGAAGAGAGGCTGTTGAACGGCAAGGCCATTTAATACTCAGCAAGGTAAACAAAGGGGCATGCATAAATACATCCAACCACCCCATTTCTCCCACACTGCCATATTACCACACATATTATCAGCCAGAAAGTAAGAAAGAGGCTGTTGAACTGCAAGGCCATTTAATACTCAGCAAGGTAAACAAAGGGGCATGCAAAAATACATCCAACCACCCCATTTCTCCCACACTGCCATATTACCACACATATTATCAGCCAGAAAGTAAGAAGAGAGGCTTTTGAACTGCAAGGCCATTTAATACTCAGCAAGGTAAACAAAGGGGCATGCATAAATACATCCAACCACCCCATTTCTCCCACACTGCCATATTACCACACATATTATCAGCCAGAAAGTAAGAAGAGAGGCTGTTGAACTGCAAGGCCATTTAATACTCAGCAAGGTAAACAAAGGGGCATGCAAAAATACATCCAACCACCCCATTTCTCCCACACTGCCATATTACCACACATATTATCAGCCAGAAAGTAAGAAGAGAGGCTTTTGAACTGCAAGGCCATTTAATACTCAGCAAGGTAAACAAAGGGGCATGCATAAATACATCCAACCACCCCATTTCTCCCACACTGCCATATTACCACACATATTATCAGCCAGAAAGTAAGAAGAGAGGCTGTTGAACTGCACGGCCATTTAATACTCAGCAAGGTAAACAAAGGGGCATGCAAAAATACATCCAACCACCCCATTTCTCCCACATTTCCATATTCCCCAACATATATTTCTCAAGGAACAAAGCAAGCAGAGAGGCTTTGGAGCTAAAAGGCCATTTTTAAACATTAAAAATAAACAAAGAGATAGGCCACAGAACAACCAAGCACCCACCCCATAGTAAAAAGACCGACCTTTGAGATGCGGTAAGGAAATGACCCCAAAGCGTCCTTCTTCTTCTCCTCCATCGTTGCTCCTATTTCCACGCCGCCAGCATGCGTGCCGCCTCCAAGAGCTCACGAGAAGTCCGAGAGGCAGAATGGGCGCTTCTGCGCATGCGCGCGGGGCCAGCCATGCATCGCGTCATCCAGGCCCGCCCCCTTTGGTCTCCTACGACTCTGAGTGGCTGGAGAAGGACGGAGGGAGGAGGAAGAATCCAAAAGAGGGGGCCCATTCTGCCTCTTGGACTCTGGAGCTTTTGGAGGCAGCGCGCGAGCAGGGAGCGGGGAGGAGCAACGACGGAGGACTTCTTTGCAGCGTGCAGGGGCGCATGAAGAGGACCAACAGCAAAAAACCTGGTCAGGGGCCTGAAGATCACCCTGGTGATCGCGATCAACATTCTGAGCACCCCTGGTCTACAGACAATGTTGGCTCTTCAACGTAGATATGGAGATGAGCACCAAGCCCCAGTGTCGGACACGACTAGACTTAATGTCAAGGACAAACCTTGACCCTGATTGTAGTGAAGTCACTATATGTATTAAGGGTTTTGTATTTATTTTATGGTTAAGTGTGTGGTTTGTATTATTACATTTGTATTGTATTAGATTGTTATATGGTAAACAGACTACAAAGGGTTAACGGGGAATATTAAAGTGCACAGCCTCTGAGATGTTCGGTTGCTATGACAACAGGAGGCGGACCCTTACACAGGCTTTAGCAGGTCCAAGTTTGAATTTATTGTGTCAGTTAGTGAGGCGCGGTTAGACTAGCTGGTAGCAATTTGAAGAGTTGCTGTTGTCTTTTCTGAGGGAAATAGAAAAGGCTGGTTTTAGATACTGCAGAAAGGCAGTTAGTGTCGCCCTCTAGGCCCTGGACCAAGACCTCCCTTGATAAACCACACAGTCAGCTGAGGTACAACAGATTTATTTAGAATAAATGTAAAGGAAAGAGGTTGAAAGCAATCTTATAGTGCTTTCAATAGCAGCAAATCTCTGGAGGCAAGCAATGAGTAAATAGTCCCGTAGCAATCAGGGTTCAGCTGGAGGCAATCAGGAACAAAGCTGGATTCAAAAGCAAAGGAAAGTCTTTTCAGGAACAAGCAGGAACGTAGCAAGGAAACAAGGCTGTGCCCAAGCGGGCCAGGTCCGTACAACCAGGAAACTGGCAGGCAATGTCCTTAGGTAGGCCCAGTGGCCTCTTTCAGAGATCCATAGTCCTGGATGCGGTGTTGGCACGAGATGAGACACAAAGCCAACCCTGAACAGTTATATTCTTCCGACCCTCTGATCTCGACCACGCAAGTTGCGTCGAGTGTCAAAGTGGGCATGATGGATGGTAGCTGTTGTTTTACCTACCTCAGCTCCTCAGGAATGTAAACCCAATTAGTCTCTCCAGCTGCAACAAGGAGTTAGGCTCTTCTCAGTCCCGGGCCTCTCCGCTTATCGCCCGGGATAGCTTTGGTAACCTTGAACGATTCACCCTGCTTGCTTGGTACCAGGTTCTCATGAGAAAGGCAAGCAGGCCTGGAAAGGATCTTAAAGTCAACATGGCTATAGTGTTGTTCATGGGAAACTGAGGCTTGTGGGGCTTGGGGCCTGACAGTTAGGCTTAGAAAGCCTATAGGAACCGCTGTTTATAGGTTAGGCTGGGAAGCTAACCTAACATACAGATAGAAAGCCTATTGAGGCAAAATATCTATAATATTATTAATTTACTGTTTGAAGAGATATAATCAAACATTGTGTTTAAGGAATAAGAAACCTTAAGTTCTGTACCTCTCTGAAGTTACTGTAACCACCTAAGCTCTGAATACTTTGAAACCTCCACGCTGTTGTTAAAAATAAACTGTTGAAGTTCCTCCTTACAAATCTCTCTGTGACATCATTTCAAAACACAAGCCTCAAAATAGACCCCTCACATCGGGTGGCCAGGATTGTTATGGTGGCAGCTTGAAAGTCTACGTTGGTGTTAAATCTACCTCTACAACTTAGTGGACTTAAGTTTAGAGACTTTATAAAGAAGTACGCCTCTATTACAGATTGGTGGCAGTTTGACTGAAAAAAGATCCTCAAGTGAAGACGCTAGCTGTAGGCGGCGATTCTTTACACTGATCTTTACCCACAAGCAGAGTTCCCTTCTCAAAATGTATTGATTTGAGCTCTGATGGAATTGCCTTGCAGTCTGAGCTCACCTCTCTTGTAAGCCATGGCTTGGACTTAGCATATCTGACTGTACCTTTTGGAAACAAAAAATGAAGCCCTTCTCCCTCTTGGTTTGGATCCCTGTGTTGCCAAGGAAAAGGGGATGATTGAGATCTGGATTAGCAAGCCGTTTCCTGAGGATCCCCAGCAGCATCCTCAATGAGGTCAGAAGAGGTCCGCTCCGAATGGAACCCATTAATCTCCTTGTTGTTCGTGAGGAAACGGCAGAGGAACGCAGGTGCTCGCAGCCTCCGTGTTATTTTTGGGAGGCCCCTGAGTGGAAACACACTCGCAGGAAGCGCTCAATCCTCCTGGCAGCATCCTGGAATATTATTTGAGGCAGGAGAACTAAGAGCTCTACGCACAATTGGGCTTGGCTTTCATCACACCTTTGGAGTCAGGACTTGATTGTCTCCAGAGTTCGAGGCATCACCGTTCAATCGCTAAGAGGGTCGATCTAAAATGCTGCGGTCTAATTGTCGGATAATACTATTGCAAACAAGAGATTGCACCATGGATCTTATTAGTAATTGCTGTTGTTCTTACGTGCCTTCAGGAAATGTCCACAAAGCAAAGTTTTCGTGGCACGGTTTGTTCAGAGAGGGTTTGCTGATCACTCCTCTAAGGCTGAGAGAGTGTGACTCACCCAAGGCCACCCAATGAGTTGCCATGACTAAGAGTGCATTGCAGAATCGATGTAGTTTGATACTGCTTGAACTGCTGTGGCTCAATGATAGAATCCTGGGAGTTGTAGCTTTCCAAGGTTTTAGTGTCCTCTGGCCAAACCATTAAAAAAATTTGACACCAATTGCGTGTGTATGGGTGATACACCTCCCGCCATAAAACCAATGAGGCACGAACACAAGAGTTTTGGATGCAAATTGGCCACAACTCATTTATTAAAAACAGGAACAAGGGTTGGCGGCCATGCATGGGTCCTGGATATGGGGAAGGACAGCCCACATATGTCCGAAGACGCTTGCGTGCCTGGGTGCCACCGGCCCAATACCGGTCAACTGGAACTTGGCACCCCAGGGGGGCAGGGCGTTATCCCCCCTTACGGCCAAGGGGCGATAAGCCAACCAGATCCAGGGCCCATGCCACACGACAAACACAGAGTTGCGACAAAGAACATAATAACAGAAACATAAACATAGTGCAAACGATGATTATACAGCAATACAAAGTGCAAACCAAGCAAGGAACGAATACAAGTCGGGAGGGTGGGCGGAAAAGAAAGATCTGGCCCCGCGTGGCAGCAGGGCAGCCCAGACAGCCTTAAGTATCCTGCCTGGGCGAAAGTGAGAGCTGGCCGGCTGGTGACGAGGGGCGGGGCGGGGCTGGCCCTCCCATTGGCCAGCCGGCGCTGGTATCGGGAAGTCTTCCCGCCAACACAGGGGGCTTCTGGGAAGAAGAAGCCCTCCCACCTCTTTTCCTCCGTCAAGATGGCAGTGAGGACATGCCCCCCACCGCAACCCGCGCGGCCAGTAAGTTGGCCAAGCCATTTATTTCACAACTGCTCTGTACGATAGGTGAGAAAAGGAGAAAAAACAGACAAAGGATTGGAGTTTAGGCAAGGCTCTAGACCAGTGTTCCTCCACCTTCCTAATGCCGCGACCCCTTCATGCAGTTCCTCATGTGGTGGTGACCCCCAAACATAACATCTCTGTACATCCAGAGCACTGTGAACCCAAACAATGATGGATCTGGACCACACTTGGAACGAATACACAATATGCCAAAATGCAAACACTGATAGAAATTGGGACAAATAGACCTTGGCATTTGAGAGCTGTAGTTGCTGAGATTTATAGTTCACCTACAATCAAAGAGCCAATGATAGAATTGAGCCAAGCTTACCACACAGAGCCCCCATGACCAACAGAAAATACTGCGTTTTCTGATTGTCTTCACTGACCCTTCTGACACCCCTTGCAACCCCTCCAGGCAGTCATGTAGCCGGGGGGGGGGGGGCTTGAGGGGCTTCAGCCCCCCCCCTGAAATTCTCAGGGTGGTCCATGAGAAGGCCTGACTGGTACATGATTTAAATGTTAAACTGTTATGTGTATTCATATCATGATCTGATCACCATGCTCAATATATCCCTTACGCATGGGGGTATTATTGGGAGAACGATACAAAAGGTTTGCTAGGGTAGACCCTACGGTGCACTCAGACTCAGCCCCCGAATCAAACTCACCCCCCCCCACCCCGAATCGAAATCCCGGCTCCGGGCCTGCCTCCAGGGGTCCCGACCCCCAGGTTGAGAAACACTGCTCTTATAGACCTTTTCAAACTACAACTCCCAGGATTTCATAGCATTGAGCCATAGCAGTTAATGCGGCACCAAACCACATTAATCCTACAGTGCAGATGCACCCTAAGCTTCTTGCAGCAAATGGAAATGCCTTAAATCCTGCCCACCCCTCCTTGCACAATTTCCGAAGAAGTCTGAGTCATTGCCTGAATGCTGGAAAATTTGGCCCACGGTTAGGTGGAACTACGTATCTCCATGTCCTCCACCCTTTGGTGAAGTAACCAAATACTTTTCGGTAATTATGAAGTCTGAAGGTGGTGGATTCAAAGATCATTTTGCACTTGAAAAGATCATTTGCAAGGGATACACCGGCTTCTCCCGAACGCAAACACTCTCCTCGCTTGGCTTTCCTCTCCTTTCTAATGAATTTGTGGCTCTACATGCCAAGCTAAATAAGGATAATTAAGTTTGCAAGGCAGGGCACCAATCAAAGGCTTTTCTCAAAAGCAAACCCTTCATGTTTGGGCTGTGAAAGAGTGAGCCTGTCTCTTGGCACGCAAAGGTGATTTTTGTGCTAATCGGGCAACACCAAAACATAGGGCAAATGTTTTCCGAATGGAACGAAGCATCCGAGATGACCAAAATGCTTCTTCATGAGATGTGAATGAGTGAAAGGTTCTCCCACCTTCCCGGGATGAATGTAATTTCTAGGGCTGGTTGATCCATAAAAACTCATTTGGGGGGGGAGTCGCTCTTGTTTCGAAATAGAAAGTGTTCCGAAAAATTTTGGGAAAATTTCGAAATTGATTCGTATTTCATTACGAAATTCGTTATTATTTCGTTATTGGTGCCACGCATGTGCAGTGCGCAGGGGATGCCCATCTCCACGCCCCCTCGCCAGCTCAGAATCAACCCGCGATATCTCTAACGCGGGTTGATTCTCAGCTGGCGAGGAGGGATGGTGTGCATGCCCTTCACGCTCCCTCGCCAGCTGAGAACCAACGCGGGTTAAAGATAACCCGCGTTGGCTGTGAGCTGGCAGGGGAGAGGGGAGGGCAGCGTCTCCACTCTCCCTTTGCCAGCTGAGAACCAAGGCGGGTTATCATTAACCCGCCTTGGTTCTCAGCTGGCGAGGGGAGAGTGGAGGGAGTGCCCTGCACTCTCCCCGCTACTGAAGAAACCAAATTTAGATCGATCAGTTCCCTCCAATTACCGCCCAGTTTCGAATCTTGCGTTCCTGGGCAAGGTGATTGAGAGGACGGTGGCAGGGCAGCTGCAGCAGTTCCTTGAGGACACAGCCGGCTTAGATCCCTTCCAGTCCGGCTTCCGCTTGGGGCACGGGACGGAGACTGTGTTGGTCGCCATTTCAGATCAGCTTCGATGCCAACTGGACAAGGATGGTTCAGTGCTGCTTGTGTTATTGGACCTCACAGCAGCTTTTGATACGGTCGATCACAGTCTTTCGGCCCACCGCCTTGCCGTTGCTGGAGTCAGGGGAACAGTCTTGAAATGGCTGTTGTCCTTTCTCCACAATTGGGGACAGCGAGTGGAAAGGGGTGGTTCAGTATGGTTAACGAGTGGGCTCCACTTACCTGTGGGGTCCCTCAAGGTGCCATTCTCTCCCCTTTATTATTTAACATCTATTTGTGACCACTTGCTGGTCTGGTTCAAAGCTTTGGGCTGGAATGTTATCAGTACGCTGACGACACCCAGCTCGTTCTGAAGATGGAAGGCTGGCCGGACTCCGTACCCTCTTGTTTCCAACAGGGCCTTGAAGCCGTTACTGGTCGGCTGCCTGCCAGTAGATTGAGGGTGAATCCACCAAAGACGGACCTTTTGTGGCTGGGCCGCCCGTGGGTGGGGAGGCCCGACTGCCTAGCTTGGATGGTGAGGCATTACGCCTGACATCCTCAGTAAAGAGCCTTGGGGTCGTTTTTGACCCGTTGCTGTTGATGGAGGCCCAAGGTCTCCAGCGTCAGCAAAACCGCCTTTTCTTCCATCTGCGGCAAGCTAGGCCTCTGGCCCCTACCTATCCAGAGATGACCTGGCCACGGTGCTCCAAGCCACGGTCATCTCGAGACTGGACTACTGTAACGCCCTTTACATCGGCCTGCCCTTGTCCGTGATCCGGAAACTTAAGCTCATCCAGAATGCCGCTGCATGACTTCTCATTGGGGCTCCAATGAGATGTGACATAACACCCATCCTCCAGCAACTCCATTGGCTTCCAGTCGAGCACTGGATCCCCTTCAAGGTGATGGTGTTAACTCTTCAAGGCCTTGCATGGTCTGGGGCCGCTGTATCTGAGGGACGGTCTCTTCCCCTTCCAACCCCAGAGGTCACTTCGTTCCGAACAAATGAACCTCCTGGAAGTACCGACCTTCAAAGCAATCCGTCTTACATCGACCCGGTGCAGAGCCCTTTCTGTAGTGGCGCCGTCAATATGGAACGCTCTTCCTAGCGATGTACGGGCCACGCAGGACCTTCTCTCCTTCCGCAAGGCCTGCAAGACTCACCTTTTCCGGCCAGCCTTTGATTGCTAGGCCAGAAATCTTTCTTTAAGCTAGTTCAATATATATGCTTTTACCTTTGTGTGTTTTACCTGATTGCAAGCCGCTCCGAGCCCTCGGGGAGTGGTGGTGTACAAGTCCAAATAATAAATAAATAAATAAATAATAACACGCCCTTTACGGAAATGGCTGACCTGGTTTCGATTTAGAAATGTCACTTCCGGGTTGCTGGCCGCAGGTCGAATTAAGGTCTAAATTGATTTAAATATGAAATAATAACGGTTTTCTAAGGATAATGACCGGAGATATCCACCCCTAGTAATTTCACACTTTTCTAACATGGAAACACTCACTGGGTTCGGCATACAAGGCATCTGTTGTGCTGGTAGGAAAGGAGAGGGAAGAGGTAGAAAAACGGCAGCAAAGCAAAGCAAAACATCCCGGGTGGCAAGGCTCTGGTCTTCATTCCGCTCCTTCGCCCTGATTAGATCTGAGCTACTGAAATTAGGAACAGCAAAGATGGGCTTTCCCCTCATTTGTTCACTGGAGATTTTGCAAGAGGTTGTTTACAGGATAAGTGGGAAAGGGAGCAGCGGGGCAGGGCAGCAAGGCCGAGCGAGCAAGGGGGTGCCTTTTGGCACTTTCCAACCCAAGAGACTAGAAACAGGCCCACTAGAATGGGAGCTTGCGATTGCAGGCACACAGAACTTTCCCAGGATTGGAGAAAGTGACCGGAAGCCAAAAAGTCATTGGAGAGACAATGCATTGGGGTGGGCCATGCATCCTGGGGACCTCGAAATAGGGATCCTTGGAAAGAAATCCCCCCAAATCCACTTTGTTTTAGTCAAAAACAGCCTCCTAGAGTTTTTATTTTGCCCATACATCCTGTTCAATGCTCAAAACTATCTTCTAAAGCAGGCATCCTCAAACTGCGTCCCTCCAGCTGTTTCGGCCTCCAACTCCCAGAAGCCCTAACAAGCTTGTTCAATTGTCAAGTTTACGAACACAGCTCTTCAGCAGGGAAAGTGGAGCGACGGAACTGAGCAGAGCCTCCAAGATGCCAAAGATGGAAAAGCCTATATATACCTCTATCTATGTACAGTTGTCGGTCTGTCAGTGTGTAACAGCATTGAATGTTTGCCATCTATGTGTTCTGTGATCTGCCCTGAGTCCCCTTTGGGGCGGAAAGGGTAGAATACAAATACTGTAAGCAAATAAGTAAAGAACATTTAAAAAAAATTATATTATGAGCACAATTCTACTACAGCGTAATGGGACTTGAGCATCCACAGGTTTTGCTATCTACAAGGTTCCTTTGAGTCTTCTTTGCCACTTTGAGTCTCCATTGTGAACAGGCCCGGATTAAGATCTTCGGCCACCCGAGGCCAAGACGTCCTGCGCCGCCCCCCCCCGGGGGAAGCCACGCCCCCAGGGCGCTGCTGTGCATGTGTGTGTGGCTTCCGCGCCGCCGCCTCCTCCCGTAACCGGAAGGAGGGCCCGAGGAGGTGGACGGAAGCCACGCGGCACCGGCCCCACGGCTTCCGTCCACCTCGCGCCTTCCTTTCGGTCGCAGGAGGAGCCAGGAGGAGGTGGACGGAAGGCGCGCGGCACCATGGGGCTTCCGTCCGCCGCCTCCTCTACCCCCGTGACTGAAAGGAGGGCAGGAAGAGGAGGGCGGGACTTCCCTTCCTCCTCCTCGCTGCCTGGGCCACCCCCTTGCAAAGGAAGGAGGTGGCCAGGAGGAGGAGGAAGGGAAGCCCGCTGGCGGGCGTGCGTGCGCACGCATGCATGCCCGCCGGCGAGGCGGAGCTTCCCTTCCTCCTCCTCCTCCTGGCTGCCTCCTTCCTTTGCAAGGGGGCAGCCCAGGCGAGGGGTGGGCGCCATACCCTCCTCCCCGCCCCCTCGCAGCGCTCTCCCCCCGCCCTCTCCTGACTCTCTCAGGAGAGGGCGGGGGGAAAGCGCTGCGAGGGGGCGGTTTTTTGTTTTTTTTTTAAATTTCGGGGGGGCCGAAGCCGCTGCCCCCCAAAACCCGCCGCCTGAGGCCATGGCCTCATCTGGCCTCGCGGGTAATCCGGGCCTGATTGTGAAGAGCAAAAGCGGGATGATGATGATGATGATAATCTCTCAGCATTACTTTGTGAACGAAGATTCTTAGGAAGGACTCATCCCAATCTTTTTACAAGCACGTTGATGACTAAAAAGGCCAATCTGAGATAGGCAAGTTCGGTTGCAGAAAGCACAGCAGAAAGTCTCCTTGGGTGATGTTGTTTCCAAGTTGCGGTTCTTTCTGCGTTGTCGTTTCTCTTCGAGACCCATTCGGCGTGTCTTCTCGAAAGAGGCCGCAGCATTGTGGAGAGTGCGTCTCCATGCCTCCCGATGTGAGGCCAGGGTGGACCATTGTTGGTGATCAATCTGGCCGAGCCTGAGATGTTGTTTCAGGGAGTCCTTCTATCTCTTTTTGGGGGCGCCTCTCTTGCGCTGACCCGTGGTGAGTTCACCATAGAGTAGTATCTTTGGGAGGCGGTGGTCCTCCATCCTAGAGACGTGCCCTGCCCAGCACAGCTGTGTTCTCAATAGCATGGCCTCAACGCTGGTGACCCCTGCTTGCTCAAGGACAACAACATTAGTCACATAGTCGGTCCAGTGTATATTTAGGATTGTGCGAAGACAGCACTGATGAAAGCATTTGAGGAGTCATAGGTGTTGGTGATAGGTGACCCATGTTTCAGACCCATACAGGACAATAGACAGTACGATAGCTCTGTACACACTGATTTTGGTGCTTTGCCTCAGGTGCTTGTTGCTCCAGACTCTTTTGTGAAGCCTTCCCAATGCACTATATGCCTTCGCTAATCTGTGATCCTTCTCTTTGTCAATCTTGGCGTCTGAAGAGATGATGCTTCCCAGGGAGGTGAACTGCTGAACAGACTTAAGCACAGATGTGCCTATGCTGACGTGGGATGGTGGTGTTCTTCCTGTGGTGCGGGCTGGTAGAGGACTTCCGTTTTCTCCAGGCTGACTTCCAGCCCAAACAGCTCTGCAGCTGCTGCAAAGCAGAATGTGAGGCGCTGCAAGGCTGCTTCTGAATGGGCAACAAGGGCGACAAGGGCAGCATCGTCAGCAAAAAGCAGCTCACAGACTAGATAGTTTAGAGTCTAAGTGCGAGCCCTCAGGCGGCTTAAGTTGAACAAGCTGCCATCAGTACGATAGCGTATATATATGCCGTCTTCTTCTTCTAGGTCTGCCGTAGCCCTTTGGAGCATCATGTTGAAGAAGATTTAAATAGGGTGGTGCAAGAACACAACTCTATTAGTTATGAGAAAGGGCTCCGAGAGAGCATCGCCGTATCTGACTTGACCGCGCTGGCCCTCATGTAACAGGATAATCATTTTGAGGAATTTGGGGGGACATCCTAGACGTCCCAGGATCTGCCACAGACCTTTTCTACTCACAGTGTCGAAGGCTTTGGTGAGGTCGACAAATGTGACATAGAGTCCTTTGTTCTGCTCTCTGCATTTCTCTTGCAGTTGTCTAAGGGCAAAAACCATATCTGTGGTGCTCCTGTTAGCTCTGAAGCCGCATTGGCTTTCCGGGAGAAGCTCTTCTGCAAAAGCAGGAACTAATCTGTTCAGGAGTCTCCTTGCAAGGATTTTTCCAGCAACGGAGAGCAGTGTTATCCCTCGATCGTTTGAGCAATCGGATTTTGTTCCTTTTTTCTTATACAGGGTGATGATAACGGCATCTCGGAGATCTGATGGCAGTTCACCTTTAATAATAATAATAATAATAATAATAATTTTTAAAAACTTTATATCTCCCCCTATCTCCCCATGGGGACTAAGGGTGGTTTAGAACAAGTTGCATCACACATTCAATGCTGTACAATACTAAAGAACGAACTAACCGAAACCACCCAAATCCCAAATCCTACCCAACATCCACATCAAAATAATAATAAAGACAGCACCAAACATTAAACAATGACATAACTAAGTTACGCTTTCACAGTTAAACAGTAATAATACACCAATAGAGATAAAAAACCTTTTTTTAAAAAAATAAATATTTTTTGATATTCGAATAAAAGCGGCAGAAAAGTCTGAGATCACAATAATTATACTAATAATACTACTACTACTACTAATAATAAATAATATCATTATTATGATTGTTCCTGGAAACCTAACCCCAGCAGGATTTGGCTGGGACGAGGTGACATTTTTCTCGCTGACAGCTGAAGGAAGTGTGCTGACCACCGTTCAGGATATCCGGAACTTGGCAAGCCCGTTCTCTTCCCTGAGTTTGCTCACCGAAGGTCGGCTGTTTACTTTTGCGAAAGGCAATTCCTCCCTGACAGGTGTCCCAGGCAGAAGCCCAAAGGCTCTGGCAGGAGAGTCTCCCAAGCAGATCGGGTCTCTGGATTTCTTCGGAGAGAAGTTCAGAGCTGCACCTTTGTTGCAAGAAGAATACAAGGGCGACCGTGTTCATTTCTGTACTTAGGCATGCCGGTACATACTTAAAGTTCATCCCAAGCCTGGAACCATGATTTGGCCATCTGCCAGGGGTGCTTTGTATGACATTTTCCTGCTTCTTGGCAAAGGGTTGGACTGGATGGCCCATGAGGTCCCTTCCATCTCTACGATTCTATGATTCTATGACATATCATTCCTGCTTTGCCCCTTGAATTAGAATATTCAAATGTCCTCATCCTTGACCAGAAAGGTGTACCTATCTCGGCATTCCTTCGCGAATGAAGATTCTTAGGAAGGATTGGCAACCCTACCCGCAGCAATGGCGCGGCATGATGCGCCGAACCTGGCGGCCGCGGCCGGATGCGCCCTTGGCCACATGGCACCCTGGGGCGGCCGCAGGGGCGGCCCTACAGGTAGGCCAAGGAAGCGGCCGCATGGGGCGCCATCTGGGAAGGGGCGCCAAATAATAATCTTTATTTTGGGTTATTTGAGTTTTATAGGAGTAATGAAAATATTTAGTAGAGGATAATTTTATTTAAATAAATACTTTTATTTATAATTTAATAATAATATAATAGAATGTTATATTATATTATAATGTCAATATATTATAATATAATTATATTGTAATGTAGTATAATGTAATTATGATATAATATAGTATGAGTATGTACTATAATATATTGTATATACATTGATACAATATAATACTACTAATGGTATTGTGATATTATAATTGTATATTTGTTTTACATCGGGCGGGGCGCCAAAATAATGTTTGCTTACTATATAAAATTACCTTAGACCGCCCCTGGGCGGCCGCTTACTTTGCCCCTACTAAGATCCGCCCCTGGCAACCTTGAGCCCTTTGCACCTTCTTGTGCCTAGTTCACACCAGCCACTTGTCTGTTCAGGACAAAACATTGGATTCAGCGATGCCAGAAGAGCGGCTGGTGGAAGTGTTGGCATAATGTCGGCACACACGCAACCCTTGGCTGGAGAAAAACTCAAGGCAGGAGCCGACAGTTGCTCCCCGCCGCTAATTGCAATTATCCAGTGTCCTTTCAGCAGCTCGGGGGAAAGACAGAGAGGTCAATGGCTCCCCTCTCTTGGCTCCACTCACAAAACTCATCTCCTTCCCAGGACTTGCTATCGGCCTTCCCAACCGCCAGCTGACATTCGTTTCAGGGACAATCTCCCTTCTTGGGTTTAGAAGAGCCGGCCAGCAATTTGAAAGAGATAAGCAAAGGGAGAAAATCAGAAAGGAGGCCAAAGCAGCACCCCCAAGATGGGAGGTTTCCCAAAAAAAATCTGTTTTATGCCTTTCTTTAACCCTTGCGGATTGACATGCGCAATGAAGTCACCGTGAGCAGAGCATTATCTTGCATGTGGTGCAAATCTGGGAACTTCTTTTCAAGGTTTTGTGTGTGCCACGAACCACTTGTAATCTTGTGGGCTCAGAGTGAATCCACTCTCCACAACGACAGCAGTTTCGACACCTTTTAACAGCCACGTCTGCATCACATGGAACTGGGGGATTTGTAGTTTCATCAGGTACTTAGAATTCTCTGCCCTGCAGTTCCATTGAAGTGGGATGCTTGAGATGAGTTGGAGCAAGGATCTCATGGAGGTATCTAGGAAACTGCACCATGGAACTCGTAGTGGACTAGGTCTCTCCAGGAGTGCAGCCAAAGTACTTCAAACTGCAAAGCCCAGGATTTTGTGAAAAAACAATGTGTTGTATAAAAATATAGGCATTTTTGCAAAGCACCTCAAGACGTGCAAGGTACCAGGAAAAATGTGTACAGAATTACTGTTATTCCTCTATGGCAGTGTTTCCCAACCAGTGTGCCACGGCACACTAGTGTGCCATGAGTGATCATCAGGTGTGCCGTGGGAAATGGGAACCTCCAATCCCCTTTCTTCCCCCTCCTGCCGAACACTTTTTCTTCTCCACTCGGACTTCCTTCTTCCCAGCCTCTTCTGCTGCCATTTTGATCCGAGGGGGCAGCGTGAGCGTGTTATGTTCAGGAGGGGAGGGGGGAGGAAGACGTGACTCATGCGGGTGCTACTGCGCACACTCGCCCAACGTCTTCCTCCCTCCCCCCTTCTCTCCTGAACACGCTCACGCTGCCCCCTCGGATCAAAATGCCAGCAGAAGAGGCTGGGAAGAAGGGAGCCCGAGTGGAGAAGAAAAAGTAAGTGTTCGGCTAGGAGGGGGAAGAAAGGGTGCAAAGGGGGAGGAACTATAAATCCCAGGAACTGTAACTCCCAAATGTCAAGGTCTATTTCCCCCAAACTCCATCTGTGTTCACATTTGGGCATATTGAGTATTCATGAAAAGTTTGGTCCTGACCCAACATTGTTTGAGTCCACAGTGCTCTCTGGATATAGGTGAACTACAACTCCAAAATTCAAGGTCAATGCCCACCAAACTCTTATAGTATTTTCTCTTGGTTATGGGAGTTCGGTGTGGGAAGTTTGATTCCATCACTGTTGGAGTTCGGAATGCTCTTTGATTGCGGGTGAACTATAACTCCCAGCAACTACAACTCCCAAATGACAAAATCAATTTTTTGACTAATGGTCCCTCCTTGGGTTAGTATTAGTAAGTTTTGTAGCCAAATTTGGCAGCAATTTGTGTAGTGGTTTTTGAGTTATATTAATCCCACAAATGAACATTACATATATATATATATATATATATATATATATAGAGAGAGAGAGAGAGAGAGAGAGAGAGAGAGAGAGAGAGGGAGGGGGAGGGAGAGAGGGAGAGGGAGAGGAGAGAGAGGGAGAGGGAGAGAGAGAGAGAGAGAGAGAGAGAGGGAGAGTGCGCACAACAGTGCAGGCAGAAAAGCAAAACACACAGAGAGACTGACAGCTAGACCTTTGTGTGTGTCTTTCTGCCATTCCTGCCAGGAAATCTATGTTGTGTTCCTCGAAACAGGCCCAGGTTTCACTCTGAGTGTATAAATACATTTTTAAAACATATTAACTATACGTATTACTGTGTTAGGGTGTCATTTTGTGTCATTTTTTGTTGGTGGTGTGCCCCAGGAGTTTGGAAATGGAAAAAGTGTGCCGCGGCTCAAAAAAGGTTGGAAAACACTGGCTTAGACCATAGGTCTTTCACATATAGGACAGACATATACATACACAAAAACTAGGTTATAAAATACACTGCCCTATGCCATTCTTCCCAATTTGTCTTCTGCAGCACTGGGAAATCTTTTTCCTTTAAGATGAGAAATAAAGAGTCAAAAAATATTCCTCCTATCCCTACAGATTTACATTCTCATTGTCAGGTTCATGAAGGAATGGATGAACGGCACAAGCTCAGCCTGCCTTGTGAAACCCACAACTATGCTTTTGTGGTTTAACACCTCCCGCTTTCCAAAAATCACACTCAAACCAAACCATCTTTCTCTCAACAGAAGTGGGAGGAAACTTGACAAACAGCAGAGATGTTTCAGCATATAACGTTTTGGGATTGATGATTGTACGCGTTCCTTAAATTGGAAGCAGGCAGGTACAACAACCGTACTTCCTGCAGTTGCACCATTTCCAAATGTGAACGTCGCATCAGATGCACACAGGGTCCCGTTGTGAGCAACCCAGAGCTGTTTTACCTGCCAGCACATACAATAAGGGAAACACAGCATGCAATGAGGACTAGATGCTTCAGAGAACAGGGGGATGTTTATTTACAGTTTATTTATTTACAGTACTTATAATCTGCCCTTCTCACCCCACAGGGCAGTGTTTCCCAACCTTTTTTGAGCTGCGGCACACTTTTAACACATCACCTACCAAAATGACACAAAATGACACTCTAACACAGTAAAGAACGGCTGGGGGATGGTGGCCTGCTGGGAGCAGCTGCTGGGAGTGCAGAAGCCGGGGGAGGGGGCGGAGCCATGCCATGCCATGCCCCGCCCCTCCCCGGCTCAGCCTCCCACAGTTTATCCAGCCTTGAGGGGCAGTGCCAAGCCAGCGGTGGCAGAGCCAGCACAATGCTGTCTTGGCACTGTCCCCTCAAGAACTGGAGATGCTGTGGGAGACCTGAAGCCGGGGGAGGGGGCGGAGCCAGGCCACGCCATGCCCCGCCCCCTCCCCTGGCTTCAGCTCTCCTACAGCTTCTCCAGCCTTGAGGGGCAATGCCAAGCCAGCGGTGGCAGAGCCAGCACAATGCTGTCTTGGCACTGTCCCCTCAAGGCTGGAGAATCTGAGGAGAGCTGAAACCGGGGGGGGGGAGAAGCCAGGCTGTGCCATGCCCCACCTCCCCCGGCTTCAGCTCTCCACAGCTTCTCCAGCCTTGAGGGGGCAATGCCAAGCCAGCGGTGGCAGAGCCAGAACAATGCTGGCTTGGCACTGTCCCCTCAAGAACTGGAGATGCTGTGGGAGATCTGAAGCCGGGGGAGGGAGCGGAGCCAGGCCACGCCATGCCCACCCCTCCCTCAGCTTCAGCTCTCCCACAGCTTCTCCAGCCTTGAGGGACAGTGCCAAGCCAGCGGTGGCAGAGCCAGAACAATGCTGGCTTGGCACTGTCCCCTCAAGAACTGGAGATGCTGTGGGAGATCTGAAGCCGGGGGAGGGAGCGGAGCCAGGCCACGCCATGCCCCACCCCCTCCCCTCAGCTTCAGCTCTCCCACAGCTTCTCCAGCCTTGAGGGGACAGTGCCAAGCCTGCGGTGGCAGAGCCAGAACAATGCTGGCTTGGCCCTGTCCCCTCAAGAACTGAAGAAGCTGTGCGAGAGCTGAAGCCTGGGGGAGGCGGCGGAGCCAGGCCGCACCATGCCCCCCCCGGCTTCAGCTCTCCCACAGCTTCTCCAGCCTTGAGGGGGCAGTGCGAGCAAGGGGCGGGAGTCATGGCCCCTGTTCCTGGCACTGCTCTCCGTTGCCCTCTTCCTCTGAAGCCGCACGGAGGAGGGGGAGCATGAGCAGTGGAAAGGCTTCAGTGGGCAGGGCTCCTCCTCCCTGCGGCTTCAGCGAGCGAGGGGCGAGAGTCATGGCGGGAGTCATGGCGGATTGGAGGCTGGCTGTGGAAACGGCAGGAGGCAGAGTCCCAGCCCCTTCTTCTTTTTCTTCACTGCTGCCCTGCCCTTCCTCCTCCTCCCCTAAGCAGCAGGAGTTCAGGAGGAGGAGGTGGGAAGGAAGGGGGACAGATAGCACAGCAGGAGGTCCGTCGCGGCACACTACTGTGCCGTGTCACAGCGGTTGGGAAACACTGCCGCAGAGGACTCAGGGCGGATTACAATGCATATATATATGACAAACATTCAATGCCATTTAGACATACAACATACATAGACAGAGATAGAGGCAGTTTAACATTCCAGCTTTTCCAGCTTCACGTGGGTATGCTTGATTCTGGCCACAGGGGGAGCTGCTGCTTCACCGTCCACTTATGACACCGGGTCCTTTGATGGAGTACTTCCTCATTATTCTGCACACTGCTGGAAGGTTTTATGACATTGTAAATTAGTTAAATTAGCCTCCTCGCATAAAGTGGTAGCTAAATTTCCAGTCTTTCAAACTGCATAGGTCGACTATTGGAGTGCCACTTATATGCAGATGACACCCAGCTGCTTTTACGGCTGGAGCCTGGAGTCACCTCAATACCAGACAATTTCATTTTATGTCTTGAAGCTGTATCGAGATGGCTGCATGCCAGTAGGTTGAAGGTGAATCCTACTAAGACTGAGATTTTGTGGCCTGGTGTGGCGCCCCCCCTGCCCAACTTCGATGGTGCCCCCCTGCATCCATCTTCCATTGTCAAGAGCTTCGGTGTCGTCCTGGATCCACAGTTGTCCATGGAGGCCCAGATCGCTCATGTTAGTAAGCAGGCCTTTTTCCATCTCCGACAGGCGAGACAGCTGGCACCTTACCTCTCAGAGGAAGCCTTGGCTACGATCATCCATGCGACAGTCACATCTAGACTGGATTATTGTAACGCCTTGTATGTTGGCCTTCTCCTGTTGACTACTCGGAGGATCCGCATTATTCAGAACGCGGCTGCCAGGCTACTTGCAAAAACACCTTTGAGATGCCACATAACTCCAACTCTGTCACATTTGCACTGGCTTCCAAGGGAATTCCGGGCCCTGTTTAAGTTGTTGGTTCTGACCTTTAAGGCGCTTTATGGTCAGGGGCCGGCATATCTCAGAGACCACCTCTCCCCTCTTTGCCGCCAGTGGTTGCCACGACTCCTCCAACTGAACGTACTGCATGTTCCAGGCCCCAGGGAAGCACGCCTCGAGAGCACAAGACACAGGGCCTTCTCCACCTCTGCCCCTGTCTTGTGGGACTCCTTGCCTCCCCACTTGAGGGCCATGCGTGACCTGTGACCCTTTACTCAGGCACTCAAGTCCTGGCTTTTTAGCAGAGCTTTTAATGTCTAATGCAGTCTATTTTGTATTGTGTATTTTTAATGCAATTGTTTTATGTAAATCGCCTGGAGCATTTTAATGGAGGGCGATTAACAAGTGAGAAACTGATGATGATGATGATGATGATGATTAATGGTCGGGAGTTTACTCCAACCTGGGCTGGCTTTGAACTCATGACCTCCTGGTCAGTAGTGACTTAATGCAGCTGGCTACTAACTAGCTGCGCTACAGCTAGCTAGTCTAGTTGGTGGTGGCCAACTATATAATATATACAATATGGCTCTCACTGAAATAAATTTCCAAATATTTTGCCTTCATGGCTCTCTGAGTCAAAATGGTTCCCGACCCCTGACCTATTGTAACTTTGACCCGGCAAATTCTTAGAGATAGTTCTTCAAATTCCGAAAGAGAGCATTTCCTCCAGGTAAGTGAAATGTGGACATGGGTTCTGCCGTTATGGAGGCCTCACTCGGTGCTCAACATGGGCCTCGCAACCTCCATCAGGAGCCGGAGACGTGGTAGGTCTTCTAAGCCAGGGTGACTCTCCCTCCGCCATGCTTTCCCTTCCAAACACATGTCATTTCCTCCTCCATTGTAGTCAACTACAAAGGGCGTCCGCCGCACAACCCGCTCCTTTTGCATGTCAGGACAGTTGGGGAGCCTCTCAAAAAGCAATCTGCCTCCCAACCGCAAGTTTATGAATCCCAGAAGTTTCGCCGGCTCGGGTCAGGCCCAGAGTTTGGCTGATGCTGCGAGTTGGAAAAAAAATTCTTCTCTGTCAAGGAAGGAAGAGCAGTACAAAGAAGCCAGCTGTTTGGCTTCAGCGTCCAGGCCCCTAATTAAAACAGTGGAAAATTAGATAACTTTGCAGATACATCACTGCCACCAGGAACTGTCAAAAAGAGGGGGGGGGGGATAAGGCTGGGATTACCACCCACCTTCTTGCTTATTATGTTGGTAACCGGTGGCCTCTGCTTAGCGTGCGTGCAGGGGAGGCCTTATCTGTTCACTCCGAGTTGGTATTTGGCACCTTGTCGGAGGAAGTATTTCTAACCAGGATTGGAAAAACAGCCCCAAATTCACCCTCAGGTTATTGACAGAAAAATCACACAATGCTATTCTCTGGTCAGGGAAGCACTGCTAACAATAGGATATAGTTCACACCAATCGCTAGAATAAATATTTACTAATTTTGTGTGTGATAGGGGTGTTTGGTTAAAATCCAAGTTTTGCTTTTCTGCTTCTGACCTGTTCCAACATCGAGAGTTTTCTCTGACGATTCGCGAAGGATATAAGATGGCATTCTGTTAATAAATTTTGGTACAAATCTGCTTATTTTCTCCTTCTCTGCCTCCTTCTCTTTCTCCTTTTCCTCCATTATTCCTAATCTGCCTTCCTCCCACAGGCCCGGATTAACACCTTTTTGCGCCCTAGGCCACACTTTGGAATTACGCCCCCTTTAAGCCAACCTCTACCCCCCCCACACACACACACACCACTCAGACCCACACTTGGCTGGCTTTCGCCATGGTGCCTCTGGAGCAGAAGAGAAAGGCGAGTAGGCACCATCCCGCCACCTCCAAGGTCCCCATCCCCACCGGCTGGAAAGCTCTGCTGTGCTCTGAAGGTCTCCTCACTCTAAAGGTGTGAGAGAGAGAGAGAGAGAGAGAGAGAGAAAGAGAGAGAGAGAGAAAGAGAGAGAGAGAGAGAGCAAGAGAGAGAGAAAGAGAGAGAGATGTCTGCTTGGCGTGAGCTCCCGTAGGCTGAGGGAGGATTCAGGTTGGGGTTTGTGCGGCTTTTGTTCGGCTGCTCCCGAAGGCAGGAGAGCCAGACCCTGGCCTTGATCCTTCCCTCCCTCCCGCGGCTCCCTTTGGCCAAGCAGCCCGCCCCGGTTTGGTCCGAGAGCGCAGGAGCGAGCCTGGGTTGGTGTGGTCTCGTGCTGGGGACCTGGGAGAGGTCCACCCAAGCAACGCCCTTTCTCTCCCCTCTCTCCCTCCCTCCTCTCTTCCTTCTTTATTTCTTTCTTTCTTTCCTCCTAGTTGCCTCCTTCTCCCCTCCCTCCCACCGCCCTCTCCCGGACTCTGCCGCTCGGCTCTGGCTGCAGGAATTTACAGTCTGCAGCCAGGGGAGCCGGGCGAGTCGCCATGGAGACAGCTTCCCCGGGAGCCAGGAGGTCAGGCCAGCCAGAGACCTGCGGGCAAATCAATGGATCAATGCGAGAGACTTTGCTGGGAGAAGGAGCAAGGAGGAGGCCCATGCCGCAGCCCAGAGAGCGAGAGACTGGGTAGATAAATAGGTGCTGCTTTGGCGGGAAGGAAATAAAAGGCACCCATTCAATTGGGAGAGCGTCTCAAGATAACAAAGCTCCTCAGCATGGAAGATGGCGCAAGAGCACCCCCTGTGGCCAGAGTCAAGCACAGCCTCCAGATGCCAGAGATGGAAAAAGATGGGAAGCCTTTACCTCTGCTTGTGTACTGTCTGTCTTTTTTAAGTGTATAAAGGCATTGAATGTTTGCCATAAATATATGTAATCCACTGGAACACTGGCGAACCCATTTACACTATATGATGGCTATGATACATTTTAAAAAATACCCGTGTTAGTCATTTCATATGCAACTCATGTTTAACTGTTTTTAATGATATATGCTTAATGTTTACATGTCCTAGTTTATTGACCAAAATGATTTATCCCCATCTCAATGTTTAATTTTATTCATTATGCGTGTATTGCTATTATTGTGTATTATTTTGTATTATTCCTGATGTTGTTTGTTACTTTGTAAGGCATTGAATGTTTGCCAATTTTTGTGCTGTAAACCCCCTTAAGTCCCTTTTGGGAGGGAGGTGCAGTCTAGAAAGAAAGTCTCATTACTACTACTACTACTACTACTACTACTACTACTGTAATCTACCCTGAGTTTCCTCAGGGACATAGGCCAGAATATTTATTTATTTATTTATTTATTTATTTATTCGTATTTGCCTGCCGCCCTTCCCAATGGCTCTGGGCGACTCACAACATGTTATAAAAACAGCCAACACAGGGAAAGTTAAAACCGCAATAAAACCACAGATAAAAAAGCACACTAGGTCGCACATTAAACACTGCGACAACAGAAGGTAATACAAGATGGCGGTATGCAGAGGGAGACTGCATTTCATCCAACCCCAAAAGCCTGCTGAAACAGCAGCGTTTGACACTGTAGACCATGTATTACTGACCCACGGTTTAGCTGTGACGGGAGTTAGGGGGACTGCCCTTAAATGGGTGACCTCCTTTCTCCAAGATTGGGGACAACGTGTGGAGAGGGGGGAGTGGCCTCTGGGAGACTCCCATTAAATTGCGGGGTCCCTCAGGGAGCCATCCTTTCCCCCTCATTGTTTAATGCGTCCGCTGGCCCAGCTGGTTCGTGATTTTGGTCTGGAGTGTTATCAGTACACTGATGACACCCAGCTGGTACTGAGAATGGATGGCAGGCCGGGCACTGTACCCGGTTGTTTCCATCAATGCCTAGAAGCCGTGACTGGATGGCTGCGCACCAGCCGGTTGAAGGTGAATCCATCGAAGATGGAGATCCTGTGGTTGGGTCGCCCTGGTATGGGTGAGTGCCGGTTGCCTACCCTGGATGGCGAGCAACTAAGCTCGTCATCCTTGGTAAAAAGTCTGGGGGTCCAGTTGGACCCACTGCTGTCCATGGAGACTCAGGTCTCCACGGTCAGCAAAATAGCATTTTTCCATCTGCGACAGGCTAGGCGGCTGGCTCCTTACCTATCCAGGGATGACCTGGCCACGGTAATCCAGGCGACGGTCATCTCGAGACTGGATTACTGTAACACCCTCTACATTGGCCTTCCCCTGTCAACAATCCGGAAACTCAAGCTGGTACAAACTGCTGCCACTCGATTACTAGCAGGAGCACCGGTAAGAGAGCACATCACTCCCATCTTGCAGCAGTTGCACTGGCTACCAGTTGAGTACCGAATTGTTTTCAAGGTGCTGGTGTTGACCTTTAAGGCCTTGTATGGTCTAGGGCCAGTGTACCTGAGGGACCGCTCTTCGGCGTTGAGTATTTATGTCACAGCGGATAGGCAACAGAAATATAGAAGTTTAATTCCCCATCGGCCCAAAAACTCCAGTGTCTGTTCGAGTGAATAATGAAACTCTCATTCAATTCACAAGGTAAATATATAACTTTGTATTGAATTGTATTTAACAATAACTGGCAAAACATCGAAAAACAACAGCCATCACAGCTACCTTTCTAAACATCCTTTCCTCACAGATATTAAATCCCAACTGACAAATCCCAACTGTCACTTTGTAACTGACATTCCTCAAAGTTCCATTTAGCAGTCTTGAGACAGCGCCATCTGGTGTCAAACATGTCACACTGCAGGTCATCTCAAACTGCGAAAATATATCTTGTGCTGACTCATGAATTGCTATTTAAAATGCAATAATCTGACAACCGCCTCATCCTGTACGTTCCCCGAGATCACTACGTTCAGAAGAACGAAACCTCCTGACAGTTTCACCAGTCCGCTCCTGTCACCTCTCTGTGACTAGACAGCAAGCTTTCTCCGCGGTGGAAGGCATGTAAGGCATGTAAAACAACCTTGTTTAGGCTTGCCTTCAACTAAATAAGCTCTCCGGTTATACTGACCATGTCCTTTATCTGACCAAATGTCTTTTATGTCTTTTAAATATGTTATGTGTATTTTATGTGCATTTTATGTGTATTTTAATTGATTGTGTGTAAACCGCCCTGAGCCTGCAGGGAGCAGTGGTATACAAAACAGAATAAATAAAATAAAATAAACAACAGAGTCTTGCAGGCTTTCCTAAATGGGAGGATGTTCTGAATGGCATGAACGTCACCGGGCAATGAGTTCCAAAATGTTGGAGCCACGATCGAAAAAGCCCGGCGACGGGTCGCAGTCAGGCGAAAAGTCTTTGGACTAGGAACGACCAGGAGGTTATGTTCTTCAGAACGCAGAGATCTGGTGGGATGATACGGGATGAGGCGGTCCCACAGGTACACTGGCCCCAGACCATGTAAGGCCTTAAAAGTCAAGACTAACACTTTGAAGGTGATCCGGCATTCTACGGGTAGCCAGTGCAGTTCGCGCAGGTTTGGCGTGATGTGACAGCTCGCCGAGGCCCCCGCAAGGAGTCGGGCTGCAGCGTTCTGAACCAGCTTGAGTTTCCAGATCACCGACAGAGGAAGGCCAATGTACAGAGCGTTAGAGTAGTCTAGCCTTGAGATGACCGTGGCTTGGACCACTGTGGCCAGCAGAGGGTCCAGGGTTACCCCGAGGCTCTTAAGGGATGACGATGGACGTAGTGTCACGCCGTCCAGGGTCGGAAGCTGAATATCCCCACTGCCCAGGCGACCAAGCCACAGGATCTCTGTCTTAGTCGGATTCACCCTCAACCTACTGGCTCGCAGCCATCCAGTAATGGCCTCAAGGCAGCGATGGAAATTATCAGGTACGGAGTGGGGCTGGCCATCCATCCTCAGGATGAGCTGGGTGTCATCAGCGTACTGATGGCACCCAAGCCCAAAGCTACACACCAGCTGGGCAAGTGGTCGCATATAGATGTTAAATAACAGAGGGGAGAGAATTGCTCCCTGAGAATATAAATAAAGTACATTAGAGTCTCGCTTATTCGACATAAACTGTTCGGCAGAACGTCAGATAAAGGAAAATGCCAGATAATACAAAGTTTCATACTGTTACCCATCTGACATTGCGCTAGACACCTAGAATACTAAGGTGAGTCTTGCAGGCCTTGCGGAAGGAGAGAAGGTCCTGCATGGCCCGTACATCACTTGGAAGAGTGCTCCATATTGACGGTGCCACTACAGAAAAGGCTCTGCGCCGGGTCAATGTGAGACAGATGGCATTGAAGGTCGGCACTTCAAGGAGGTTCATTTGTTCGGAACGAAGTGACCTCTGGGGTTGGTAGGGGGAGAGACGGTCCCTCAGGTACAGCGGCCCCAGACCATGCAAGGCCTTGAAAGTTAACACCATCATCTTGAAGGTGATCCAGTGCTCGACCGGAAGCCAATGAAGCTGCTGGAGGATGGGTGTTATGTGACATCTCACTGGAGTCCCAGTGAGAAGTCGGGCAGTGGCATTCTGGACGAGCTTAAGTTTCCGGATCACTGACAAGGTCAGACCAATGTAAAGGGCGTTACAGTAGTCCAGTCTTGATATGACCATGGCTTGGAGCACTGTGGCCAGGTCGTCTCTGGATAGGTAGGGGGCGAGATGCCTAGCTTGCCCCATATGGAAAAAGGCGGTTTTGCTGACGCTGGAGACCTGGGCCTCCATCGACAGCAACGGGTCAAAAACGACCCCAAGGCTCTTAACTGAGGATGTCAGCCATAATGCCTCGCCATCCAAGCTAGGCAATCGGGCCTCCCCACCAACCGGGCGGCCCAGCCACAGTATCTCCGTCTTTGCTGGGTTCACCCTCAATCTACTGGCACACAGCCATCCAGTAACGGCTTCAAGGCCCTGTTGGAAACACCTTGAGGTGAAAGAGGTGGTTGAGAAGATGAGTTTTTTTTTCTAAGCAGGACCATGCCCTAAATGGTTGCCCTTTCTTCTATGAGAGGGCTGCCTTTCCCCCTCGGCTGACAACAGCTGTCAGGCCCAAAAGGTAAATCCATTAAGTGGCCCCGTAGACGTATGTTGCCTTCTAAATCTTCGTGATCCCTTTGTACTCTTGACAATCCTTCCTACATATACACAGAGTTGCCAAGAAGGCTTTCTTTGAAGTCCTTTTCCTGCCTTTGTGATGTCGTTTCCTTCAGGGAGGTCGAAAGCAATGGAGGCCTTTCTGGATCTGGAAAAGACACTTTTTGGCACCAAATCCACGTTGGATGCCATCAGCCGCCTTCCAAGCTTGGCTTGATTTGATTACTCTTCTGCTCTTGCTTTCTTTTTTTTTCATTTTCTTCTGAAGCTCGCCACCTCTGGGATTGCCCGCTTGGGAAGTCCTCTGTTAAAAAAAGAAATGCAGATGGGAAAAATCTGCGTCAGTGGGAAATCAGCGAAGACCTTGTGTTTCCCAAAAACCCTGTGTTTTGGACTCGGGACCCCTCTAATGAGTTCCTAAAGGATGTATTCCTAGGGCTTGGGGCTGGTACCAATGGGCCCAGTGGCATTACTAAGGTCAAAAGGTAGAGAAAACTTCAGGTCTCCGAGTTGAAGGAAAGGCCATGGAAATCAAAACAAAGAACCAGCAAGTATTCATTTCCATACTTCTTTCAGAGAGGAAACCCCATAATATTCCCCATGTACAGAGTGTGCAGGAAACAGGGTCATCTTTTGCATGGAAATGGGTGTTCTTGCAATCACATATCTACTTAATTTGTATTAAATCAATTAAAAGTACTCCAACAGAAATACATAACAAGATTGAAGAACCTTTGTTCCACCAAATTCAGCTGGACTACATTTCCCATCGACCCCATTCAATAGAGAAGGATGGGGAAGTTCAAAAGCCAGAATACCTTGCCTCTTCAAAGATTAAAGGAACTTCCATGTAGAGCAGGGGTGGGCAACCTATGGCCTGCAGGCCAGATCCAGCCCGGTAGCCGATTGTGTCCGGCCCGGGAGAAGGGTGTCGCGGGCGGGGCCAAGAGGAAGGGGTGCCGCTGCCGCCATCCCATTGCGGGCTCTGTAGGGCCTGTGTCGGCAGACAGGCTGGAGGAGCGGCGGCTTTGGAGTGCCTGCCATCCCTGGAGGTGATCCGGGCCTGCAACGGGAGCACTTGGCAACCTGCGGGGGGGCTGATCACCGTGGTGACCCGGAACACTTAATCATCTTCCAGGTCGCCACGGTGATCAGCCGCCTCAGATTGCCGAGTGCTCCCCCTACAAGCCAGGATTGCCTCCAGGGATGGCAGGCTCTCCAAATCCGCCTCTCCTCCGGCCTGTCTGCCAACACAGGCCCCACAGAGTCTGCGATGGGATGGCGGCAGCGGCACCCCTTCCTCTTGGCCCTGCAGGGTGATCAGCTGGGAACGGCTGGGGCGAGAGCAGGCGGAGGCTTGCAGCCTCCGATGGCCTGCTGCTCTGCTCTTCTCTGCTGCTGCGGTAGCTGGGTCCGCTTTGCCATCCTCTGGGCTGGGTCCATTGGGCCATTCCACCTTGGGATCCTTCCTCTCTTGACGATGTCAGCCTCCATCTTGGTTCGCACCTTGTCTTCTTGAATTTTATTTTATTTTAGTGGTTTTTATTATTATTTTATAATAATGTTATAATAATAATATAATAAATAATATAATATAATGTTATATTATATTATAATTTCAATATATTATAATGTCTATATATATACTATAATATAATAATTATGATATTAATACTAATAATATATGAATATTTCTTGATATATTAATATGTTAATATTAATGATGTGTCATATATAGTAAATATAGTAAGTAAGTAAATAATTAATTAATTAATAATATAGATTAGAATGTAGTTCCGCCTTTAGGTGCGGCCCTCCATAATATTTTTTGGCTCTCCTGTGGCCACTTGGAAAAAACAATTGCCCACCCCTGATGTAGAGCAACGTTTCTCAACCTTCCTAATGCCGCGACCCCTTAATGCAGTTCCTCATGTTGTGGTGACCCCCAACCATAACATTATTTTCGTTGCTACTTCATAACTGTCATTTTGCAACTGTTATGAATTGTAATGCAAATATCTGATATGCAGGATACCTATTCATTCACTGGACCAAATTTGGCACCAATACCCAATACACCCCAATTTGAATACTGGTGGGGTCGAGGGAGGGATTGATTTTGTCATTTGAGAGTTGTAGTTGCTGGGATTTACAGTTAACCTACAATCAAATAGCATTCTGAATTCCACCAACAATACAATTGAGCCAAACTTGGCACACAGGACTCCCATGACCAACAGAAAATACTGGAAGGGTTTGATGGGCATTGAGCTTGAGTTTTGGAGTTGTAGTTCACTTACATTCAGAGAGCACTGTGCACTCAAACTATTGCGCCCCCACGGGGCTGTTTTTATATCTGTACTAGCTTGGGGACCCGGCAGTGCCCGGGTTATTTGAGGAAGGCATTGTGTGCCATAGTTCGTCATTGGTGTGGGCCACAGTGCTCTAAGGAAGTGAAATGAAGTACTGCAAGTCCCATCATCCATGGTCCATCCTCCCTCAAACTGCACCAGGATGTAGGGTGCACCTTGGGGGGTCTGTGTGCCAAGTTTGGTCTTGTTCAGTCATTGTTGGGGGCCTAGTCAGGAAAATCAAGTTGAGGAAGCCTAACAATATCCCATGAGCTGAGGCCTAGTCAGGCAAATCAAGTTAAGGAAGGCTTGCTGTCAATTTTGGGCCTGGTCTGTGATGTATAGGGACTACAGTGTTGTTTGGGAAGTGAATGAGGTGAAGGTACTGCAAATCCCATCATTTGTGGACCAGCCTGCCCTAAACCATACCAGGTGTGAAGTGGGCCATTGGGCCCCTGTGTGCCAAGTTTGGTCCTGATCCGTCATTGCTGTGGGCCGCAGTGGCTAACTGCCTGAGGCCTTTCATTTTCCCTCTATGTATAGGGGCTGCAGTGTTGTTTGGGAAGTGAATGAGGTGAAGGTACTGCAAATCCCATCATTCGTGGCCCATTCTGCCCTAAATCACACCAGGTTGTGAAGTGGGCCATTGGGCCCCTGTTTGACAAGTTTGGTCCTGATCCGTCATGCTGTGGGCCGCAGTGGCTGACTGCCTGAGGCCTTTCATTTCCCCTCTATGTATAGGGGCTGCAGTGTTGGTGAAGGTACTGAACATTCCATTTCCAACAGAAAAAACGGCCAACGGGCTAACTTCAACTCCAACCATTTCTGTCTGCCTCAGGCCCTTTCCTTTCTTCTCTGTGCTGTGTTGGAATGTTGGGAGGCTGGCCAGTCACAGCCATTTATGCAAATAATCCCGGAGTGTCAGCCAATCGAAACTCTGCTACATATTCCTCCCACTGCACCGCCGCAAACACTGACTTTTATTATATACATAGATTTTGTATTTGGTTGCCCTTCACCTGCATGGGCGTTTGTTCTATTGTTCAGCCATGTGGGCTTGATAGGAGGAGCTTTGTCTTGGCTCCAAAGCTGACGTCACCGTCTTTAACTCCTCCTTTTCCGGAGTTTGCCTGGGTGGCTGGACTTCCTCTCTGGCTCCATTCCAGAGAGCACACAGACAAAGCAGGCGGAAATCTGGAGCCAATGCTCAGACAAAGTACCTTCGTTCATGTATAGCTTACCCAACGCTCTCAAACCAAGGAATTCAGTAATACCGTGTTTCCCGATAGTAAGACACCCCGATTGTAAGACGTATCGGGGTGTCAGGGGGTCGGCTAATATAAGCCCGTACCGAAAGTAAGCCGTACCCCGGCCGCCACGTCACTCGGTCCCGCCTCCTCCTTCTCCGCCGCCGCCGCCCTCCCTGCGGCCGCCTCTTCTCGGATCGGAAGGCCCTCTGCTGCCTCTTCCGTTCCCCGAAAAGGAGGCCGCAGGGAGAGCTATCGCGCGGTTCCGCTGCGGCCTCCTCTTCGGGGAACGGAAGAGAGGCAGCAGAGGGCTCTCCTCAGTCGCCTCTCTTCCGTTCCCCGAAGAGGAGGCCGCAGGGAGAGCGATCGCGCGGTTCCCCTGCGGCCTCCTCTTCAGGGAACGGAAGAGAGGCGGCAGAGGGCTCTCCTCAGCCGCCTCTCTTCCGATCCCAGAAGAGGCGGCCGCAGGGAGAGCGATCGCGCGGTACACCTGCGGCCTCCTCTTCGGGGCAGAGGGCTCTCTCAGCCGTCTCTCTTCCGATCCCAGAAGAGGCGGCCGCAGGGGGGGCAGCGGCGGCGCGGAGGAGGCGGGACCAGTGACTCGGCGGCCGGGGTACGGCTTACCGTCGCCCAATGTAAGCCGTACGAAAGTAAGACGTAGTGGGGCTTTTGGGGGTAAAAAGAAAGTAAGACGCTGTCTTACTTTCGGGGAAACACGGTAGTATGGGCCAGCCCTTCAACAGAGACAGTATTTTTGGGGGGACCCAAGGACTTCATGAGCCAGAGGACCATTTGAGGAGCAACAGAGGAACCTGGAACCTAAGCGAGGCACCTTCACTCTGCAAAGGCAAGTGAACGCTATCCCTTTCCTCAAAGGACCCTTTTTAGCAACCATCCTCAATCTTTTGGGGCCACCAGCATTTTTACTGGTTGTTAAACAAATAAACTTGTTTTGAGTTCACCCTTTTTGAGTCCTGAACTCATTAGCTCACCTAACGAACCTCTAGTCCAGTCTTTCTCAACCAGTGTGCCGTGGCACACTAGTGTGCCTTGACGGACCTCCTGCTGTGCCGCGAGAAAAGCTCTCTGCCCCCCTTCCTCCCCCCTCCTGCCGAACTCCTGTTGTTTGGGGGAGGAGGAAGGGCCAGGCAGTGGCGAAGAAAAAGAAGAAGGGACCAGGGCGCCGCTCCTTCGGCCATTTCCCCAGCCAGCCTCCAATCCGCCATGACTCCCACCATGACTCTCGCCCTCGCTCGCTGAAGCCGTGTGGAGGAGGAGCCCCGCCCACTGAAGCCCATCCACCGCTCATGCTCCTCCTCTATAGAAGAGCTGAAGCTGGGGGGAGGGGGGCGGGGCATGGCGCGGCCTAGCTCTGCCCCCTCCCCCTGGCTTCGGCACTCCCAGCAGCTGCTCAGCCTTGAGGGACAGTGCCAAGCCAGCATTGTGCTGGCTCTGGCACCGCTGGCTTGGCACTGCCCCTCAAGGCTGGAGCAGCTGCTGGGAGAGGTGAAGCCGCGGGTAGGGGTGGGGCATGGTGCAGCCTGGCTCCGCCCTCCCTGGCTTCGGCACTCCCAGCAGCTGCTCCCAGCAGGCCACCAAGCCCCAGGCATTCTTTACTGTGTTAGAGTGTCATTTTGTGTCATTTTGGTTGGTGGTGTGCCCCCGGATTTTTTTAATGTTAAAAGTGTGCCGCGGCTCAAAAAAGGTTGAGAAACACTGCTCTAGTCTATATTCTGTCTTGAGATGACCAATGATCCAAGGTCACTTAACAAACTTACCTGAGAGCTTTAAAAAAAAGGGTACAAATATAACAATTGACATAATTGTGTGATCGGGCAACAAAGTGGCAAATGCATTTTAACCTAAACAAGTGTAAAGTCATGCACATCGGGGCAAAGAACCCCAACTACACCTACCAATTGATGGGGTCAAAGCTTTCCGAGACAAACCAGGAAAGGGATCTTGGGGTTTTGGTGGACAGCTCAATGAAGATGTCAACCCAGTGCGCAGCAGCAGTGAAAAAAGCAAATTCTATGCTTGGCATGATCAGGACGGGAATCGAAAATAGGTCGGCAAATGTTGTATTGCCTCTCTACAAATCTATGGTGAGGCCACATCTGGAGTACTGTGTACAATTCTGGTCACCGCACCTCAAGAAGGATATAACGGAACTGGAGAAGGTACAGAAAAGGGCAACAAGAATGATCCAAGGGATGGAGCGGCTCCCTTATGAAACCAGGTTGCAACGCCTTGGTCTTTTCAGCCTTGAAAGACGGCGTTTAAGAGGTGACTTGATCGAAGTGTATAAAATCATGCATGGGATAGAAAAGGTGAATAAAGAAAAATATTTTCTCTGTCACCCAACACTAGGACTAGGGGCACTCCCTAAAGCTCCAAGGCAGGAAAGTTAGGACTAATAAAGGGAAATATTTCTTCACCCAGAGGGTCATTGGGTTATGGAACTCACTTCCAGAGGAGGTTGTGACAGCGGTCAGCCTGGACAGCTTCAAGGCAGGATTAGACAGATTCATGGATACCAAGGGAATCAGTAGTTACTGAAATGGACATCCAAGTGCCACCTCTGTGTTGATGGAGGCAGGCAGGATTTTCCCCGGGTACTGGTTGTGGGGGGTCGGGAGCAGGTGAGGGTTTTGCCCTCCTTTCTGCTAGAGATCCCTGTGTACAACTAGTGGGCCACTGTGTGACACAGAATGCTGGACTAGATGAGCTGAGGCCCGATTCAGCATGGCTCTTCTTATGTTCTTATGTTCTTAATACTGACTCTTGTGGAGAGAAAAAATGAGGTATAAATAAACATTATTATTATTATTATTATCTGTCAACACTCTTACAAAAAAACCAAACCTTGGCTATCAAACATCTAAGAAATCTCACAAAATTTCATATCTTCTGTACATGGATGACCTGAAGCTGTACGGGAAAACTGAAACTGAAATCCAGTCTCTGACTAACACTGTCCGAATCTTTAGCACCAATGTCAGCATGCAGTTTGGTTTGGACAAATGTTCGACAGTGGCGCTGAAGAATGGAAAAATAATTGAAAGTGGGGGCATAAATATGCCTAATGGCCAAGAAATAAAGTGTCACCAGCCAGAGGCCTATGAATATCTGGACATACTACAGCTGGACAAATAATAATAATAATAATAATGAAACAAGGCTGTGTTCTTGCACCAACCCTATTTAGAATCTTCTTCAGCCTGATGCTCCAAAGGGCTACGGCAGACCTCGAAGAAGAAGACGGCATATATGTACGCTCTCATACTGATGGTTGCTTGTTCAACTTAAGCTGTCTGAGGGCTCACACTAAGACCCTAAACTATCTAGTCCGTGAGCTGCTTTTTGCTGACGATGCTGCCCTTGTCGCCCATTCAGAAGCAGCCCTGCAGCGCCTCACATTCTGCTTTGCTGCAGCTGCAGAGCTGTTTGGGCTGGAAGTCAGCCTGAAGGAAACGGAAGTCCTCTACCAGCCCGCACCACAGGAAGAACACCATCATCCCCACGTCAGCATAGGCACATCTGTGCTTAAGTCCGTTCAGCAGTTCACCTCCCTGGGAAGCATCATCTCTTCAGACGCCAAGATTGACAAAGAGCTAGATCACATATTAGCAAAGGCATAGAGTGCATTTGGAAGGCTTCACAAAAGAGTCTGGAGCAACAAGCTCCTGAGGCAAAGCACCAAAATCAGTGTGTACAGAGCTATCATACTGTCTATTCTCCTCTATGGGTCTGAAACATGGGTCGCCTATCGCCAACACCTACGACTCCTCGAACGCTTTCATCAGCGCTGTCTTCGCACAATCCTAAATATACACTGGACCAACTATGTGACGAATGTTGCTGTCCTTGAGCAGGCAGGGATCACCAGCATTGGGGCCATGCTATTGAAAACACAGCTGTGCTGGGCAGGGCACGTCTCTAGGGTGGAGGACCACCATCTCCCAAAGATACTACTCTATGGTGAACTCACCACGGGTCATCGCAAGAGAGGCGCCCCCAAAAAGAGATACAAGGACTCCCTGAAACACATCTCAGGCTCGGGCAGATTGATCACCAACAATGGTCCACCCTGGCCTCACATCGGGAGGCATGGAGACGCACTATCCACAATGCTGCGGCCTCTTTTAAGAAGACACACCGAATGGGTCTCGAAGAGAAACGACAACACAGAAAGAACCGCAACTTGGAAATAACATCACCCAAGGAGACTTTCAGCTGTGCTTTCTGCAACCGAACTTGCCTATCTCAGATGGGCCTTTTTAGTCATCAACGCGCTTGTAAAAAGCATGGGATGAGTCCTTCCTAAGAATCTTCGTTTGCGAAGTAATGCCGAGAGAATAATAATAATAACAACAATAATAAATGTAACGTTTCCCCTCCATCTGTTTAGCCATGCAAAACAAGCCTTTGCCTGTTTACCCAGCAAGTCCAATTTTTCTGCAAAGAGGCCTATATTTTTCTTTCATCTTCCGTCTCACACAAGGAGAGTTTGTTTGCTTTTTGTCTAGGCAACCTGTAATTATTCAGTGAGGTTTTGATTGACTTTACTTCATTGGACCCGACTCCATAAACATGCCTTTAAACAAACACACACACACACACACACTAAGAGGATTAATGGGGATCTTGGCACCTGATGGCATTGTGTTTCTGGTGCCGTTCTTTCGCATCATGCAGCAACTTGACAAGGTAGGATCATCGAGACGATGGGCCGACGTATCTCACAGGATCGTGCCAAAACAGGGAGGGAAATATATTGCAAAAAAGGAAGCGCGCACGGCATGCACCTCGCGTCGGAAAAGATATACGTCTGAGCAGATCAGAGAATAGTTGAGGCAGCCAAGTCCTTGGAATAGTCTAAACCCGATCACCCATCTTGCCAGGGGCGAACAGGTCTGGCCTGAGCTTACAGACAGAATCGCAATCGATAAATAGAAAAACAGGACCTCCAACTCGAAATCTTCATCTGCTTCCAGTCCAAACAACCCTCCTGCTTTGCTAAGGGATTAGCCATTGCTATGAAAAATAACACAGGGACATCCTGCGTGTCTTTCGTGTTATGATCCACTTCCTCCAAGACCGCACATGAGGCACATGGAGAGACCGGCAGCAGCCACAGATGAACCAGTTTGTCACACACACACACATATACTGGACACACAAACTTCAGAATTATTCCAACTCCTGGCAACATGAATCTGTGCATTGTGTTTGGATCTTTAAAAACAGCGCCGGAGGAAGGCCACGGCAAATCCCCTCAGAGCAAATCCTGCCAAGAAAACCCCGCCATGGGTTCACCTTCGGGTCGCCATAAGCCGGAAATGACTCGAAGACACACAAGAACAACAATGAACCCAAATCCTATTGTTCCACCCAACTGGATCCACACATCGACACGTGGGAAAGTTGCATTGATGATTCAATGGGTCTACTCATGATAGAGGTATGAGCGGTGGAAACCGGATCGCTGGGAACAATTAAGTCTATTCTTGAGAACAAGGCAGCAAAACGGGAAAGGAATAATGTGACGAAATAACAAGTAAAGGGGATTTCTGCACCTTTTGCAAAATAATGTTACGGGATATGAGAGCTGGTGGCGACATCAAGGATATGACGGCATTTGTATAAATCCAGAAGGGCCAAGGAACCAAAAAATACACCCTAAAGAAACTTGGATTTTATATACATTTCTCTGGGTGGAAAGAGGTGAGAAGTGGCGTACCCCAAGGTTCAGTTTTGGGTCCGTTACTTTTTAATTTATTCATTAATGATCTGGATGTAGGAGTGAATTCTGAGGTAGCAAAGTTTGCAGACGACACTAAACTGTTCAGGGTAGTTAAAAATGAAACTGATTGTAAAGAGCTCCAGAAAGATCTCTCGAAATTGAGTGAATGGGCAACAAAGTGGCAAATGCATTTTAACCTAAACAAGTGTAAAGTCATGCACATCGGGGCAAAGAACCCCAACTACACCTACCAATTGATGGGATCAAAGCTTTCCGAGACAAACCAGGAAAGGGATCTTGGGGTCTTGGTGGACAGCTCAATGAAGATGTCAACCCAGTGCGCAGCAGCAGCGAAAAAAGCAAATTCTATGCTTGGCATGATCAGGAAGGGAATCGAAAATAGGTCGGCAAATGTTGTATTGCCTCTCTACAAATCGATGGTAAGGCCACATTTGGAGTACTGTGTACAATTCTGGTCTCCGCACCTCAAGAAGGATATAACGGAACTGGAAAAGGTACAAAGAAGGGCAACAAAAATGATCCAAGGGATGGAGCAGCTCCCTTACGAAATCAGGTTGCAACGCCTTGGTCTTTTCAGCCTTGAAAGACGGCGTCTAAGAGGTGACTTGATCGAAGTGTATAAAATCATGCATGGGATAGAAAAGGGGAATAAAGAAAAACTATTTTCTTTGTCACAAAACACTAGGACTAGAGGGCACTCCCTGAAGCTCCAAGGTAGGAAAATTAGGACTAATAAAGGGAAATATTTCTTCACCCAGAGGGTCATTGGGTTATGGAACTCACTTCCAGAAGAGGTTGTGACAGCGGTCAGCCTGGACAGCTTCAAGGCAGGATTAGACAGATTCATGGATACCAAGTGTATCGGTAGTTACTGAAAAGGACATTCAAGTGCCACCTCGGAGTTGGTTGAGGTAGGCAGGATTTCCCTGAGTACTGGTTGTGGGGGGTCGGGAGCAGGTGAGGGTTTTGCCCTCCCTTCTGCCCGAGATCCCCGTGTACAACTGGGGGCCACTGTGTGATACAGAATGCTGGACTAGATGGGCTAAGGTCCGATTCAGCATGGCTCTTCTTATGTTCTTATGTTCTTATATACAGTGTTTCAGATCAATATTTTGTAAAATTTACACACACACATACACACTGCTTGATACAGGCCCGGATTAACACCTTTTTGCACCCTAGGCCACACTTTGGAATTACGCCCCCTTTAAGCCAACCTCTACCGCACACACCCCCCCACACACACACACACACATACACATCACTCAGAACCACACTAAAAATAAAACCTTATCAAAAAATCCCACAATCTCTATTTTGAACTCGATTATGTGGACTCAGGGCCTTTCCACACAGCCATATAATTCAGAATATCAAGCCAGATAATACACAATACCTGCTTTGAACTGGATGATATGTGTCCTGTCCACACTGTCACACATTCCAGCTCAAAGCATTGTTTTGGATTTGATATGGCAGTATATAGATGGGGACTGAGGCCCCTTCCACACAGCCATATAACCCAGAATATCAAGGCCGATAATAGACAATAAAAATAATTAAAAAATGCACCCAAAAGGCTCTTTCTTTCAATCTTATATAAATCCTCAACTATTAGGAGGGAAAATGAAAGCAGACAGACGATTGAGCTATAAGGCCATTCCATGCTGGACAAGATAGACAATAAAAATAATAAAAATGCAGAATTTTTTTCTTTTCTTTTCTTCTCTCTGCCGTTTCTCTTTTCTTTCTCTCTTTCCCCACTTTTTTTTCCTATTTCCCTTTCCTATTTCCTCCTTTTCTTCTCTTCTTTTCTTGGTCCTGTACACTACCTGTTTGTGTGTTTTTTTGTTTTTGTTTTTGTTTTTTTTTTTATTTATTTTTATTCAATGAAAAATAAACTCAATAAAAAATATTAAAAATAATAATAATAAATGCAATTAAAATAATAGAAATGCGTCCCAAACAGTTCTTTCTTTCAAGCTTAGAAAATTCTAGAAATATTGGGAGGATAAATGGAAGCAGACAGACCATTGAGCGATAAGGCCATTTCAATGCAGGAATATATGGGCAATTAAAATAATAGAAATGCATCGCAAACAAACAGTTCTTTCTTTCAAGCTTAGATAATTCCAGAAATATTGGGAGGATAAATGGAAGCAGACAGACCTTTGCTGGCCAAAGCAAGCCTCCTTCTTCTCCTGTGTTGTCTTCCTAATAGACGCTCCAATGCACACACTCGAGGCTCGGCTCCTCCCACCCTCCTTCTCAGACTCAGGCCACGCAGTGCCTACGCCAAGCAACCCTGGTAGGAAGGAAGGCCGGGCTGGAAACCCGCCCCCCCCCCTTCTGCTGCACTTCTCCTCAGCTCCTCCCTCCCTCCTCAAGGCTCAAGCCATGCTGGGACTCGTCGTCTCGTCCCAGAGGCAGCAGAAGGAGGGTGCGCAGCCGCAGCGCTGCGTGTATGGGAGCCTCTGGGAGTCTTAGCGTGGCCTGAGGAGGGAGGAGCCAAGATGCAGTAGAGCAAGGGGGCGCGGGGCAGGCATGGGGGGCGAGGCGCAGAAGTGCCCAAAGATTGACCTTTAAAAAAACTTTTTGGGGGGGTCCGGATCTGGTGCCCCCCCATGGCTGTGCCCATAGGCCGTGGCCTAGTGTGGCCTTATGGATAATCCGGGCCTGGCTTAATAGGACGAATTATTATAAGGCACGTAGGGTCGGGAAGTTTTCTTTCAAATGGGACACATGTGCTATATTGTTATTGGAAAGTGTAAAATTGCTGTTTGATTGGTGGCTTTGTATATCAATCGTTATTTATGTTGTAATGTGTATACCAGTGTTTACCTCCAATCCCCTTTCTTCCCCCTCCTGCCGAACACTTTTTCTTCTCCACTCGGGCTCCCTTCTTCCCAGCCTCGCTCTGCTCGCTTTGCCTCGCTTTGCTCACGCTGCCGCTTCTCCCGCCATTTTGATCTGAGGGGGCAGCGTGAGCGTGTTCCGGAGGGAGGGAGGAAGACGTGACCCGTGCAGGCGCTACTGCGCAGACTCGCCCCTCGTCTTCCTCCCTCCCCCCCTCCCCTCCTGAACACGCTCACTCTGCCCCATCAGATCAAACTGGCGGCAGAAGCAGTGGAGAAGAAAAAGTAAGTGTTGGGCAGGAGGGGGAAGAAAGGGCGCGAGGGGAGGAAGAGGTCTCTGTCGAGAAAGCTGGCATGGGCAAACTTGGACCTTCCAGGTGTTTTGGACTCCAACTCCCACCATTTCTAGCAGCCTCAGGCTCTTTTCATTCCCCCTCAGCCACTTAAGCAGGAACGGGCCTGAGGCTGCTAGGAATGGTGGGAGTTGGAGTCCACAGCACCCAGAGGGCCGAAGTTTTCCCATGCCTGTTTGGGGGACCTTAAAGTGGTGAGCCTCCTTCCAACATTGCGATTCTGGATAGAAAACAAACAACAAGATAACAGAACATTGAGTCCACAGTGCTCTCTAGGTGTAGGTGAACTACAACTTCCAAACTCAAGGTCAATTCCCAAGCAAAGCCTTTCAGTACTTCCTGTTGGTAATAAGAGTTCAATATGCCAAGTTTGGTTCAATTCCATTGTTGCAAGAGTTCAGGATGCTCTTTGATTGCGTAACTATAAATTCCAGCAACTGTAACTCCCAAATGTCAAGGTCTATTTCTCCCAAACTCCATCTGTGTTCACATTTGGGCATATTGAGTATTCATTCCAAGTTTGGTCCTGATCCAACATTGTTTCAGTCCACAGTCTCTGGATATAGGTGAACTACAACTCCAAAGCTCAAGGTCAATGCCCACCTAACTCTTATAGTATTTTCTCTTGGTTATGGGAGTTCTGTGTGGGAAGTTTGATTCCATTCCTCATTCTGGCCAACAAAGCTATTTTGACATTGCTCCCGTTTTCAACCACATATCTGTGTGAGATGAGCTTCTCTAGCTTTACTGCGATGAAAACTAAACAGAGAGAGAGAGTGACAGCTGTTGAGCAAGACCTTTGTGTGTGCCTTTCTGCCACTCCTGCCAGGATATCTGTGTTGTGTTCATCAAAACAGGCCCCGGTTTCACACTGAGTGTATAAATACTAGGCATGCTAAAATTGAAACGGAAATCTAATTGATTCGTTAGAAATCCGTAATTAATGGGACTTTTGTTGTTTACGGATCGCTGCCCGAACCAGGAAGTAGACTTCCTTTTACGGTCCGTGAGGCCAACAATTTGCGTTAGGATCGTTAGAAATTCTTAATTATTAATTAATTAATTATTGTACTACTCACTTCTCCCTGTCTTCTCCGCTCATTTCCTTCGCCTTCATTCAGCTTCTTCTTTTCCCGCATTTCTATGGGGAACTGGAAGTGACGCTGCTGCTAGGTAGAGGCAATGCATTCTGGAAAGTGATTCACACACACACGCGCGGCACGCTTCTCCTCTCTCCAGGCTCCCCCCCCCTTCTCTTCCCCGTTGCTCTGCTGCCATGCATGCCCCATCGCAGGGGCCTGATTCACACACACACACACGCGCGCACGCTTCTCCTCTCTCTCCAGGCTTCCCCTCCTTCTCTTCCCCGTTGCTCTGCTGCCATGCATGCCCCATTGCAGGGGCCTGCTTCACACACACACACACACGCGCGCTTCTCCTCTCTCACCCGGCGCACTCTCAGATGCTTCTCTTCCCCGTTGCTCTGCCTTGCCCCATCGCAGGGGCCAGCTTCAGCCCCTCAGGTACGTGTTTTGGACTTCAACTCCCACCATTCCTCACAGCCTCAGGCCTCTTCCTTTTCCTCTCAGCCTGGGCAAACTTGGGCCCCTCGCTCCCTCAGGATCGGGGTGAGAGAGAGCAGCGCGGGAGGAGCGAGGGGCTCCTCCTCCTTTTCTTTTGCTGCTTCCAAGAATAGAAAACCCACTCCCGCCCGCCCTTCCTCGTTCCCTCCCTCCTTCCTATTTGGAGAGTCCATCTAGAATTCAGGGTGGTTTATTCAAGTTTTGGCCTACAACTCCCAGAAATCCCAGCCAATTTACCAGCTGTTAGGATTTCTGGGGTTTATCAAACAAACCATCTGAAAAGCGCATGCTCTGGCATACAATTTCTAATTTCGTTAGTACTTAAGTTACATTTCGAAAATTTTGGAATTTTTTTGTAAGTCTTTGATATACTAATCAAAAAAATCCCCCCATTTTGATTTTAGAATCGCCATTTTCAATTTGTTATCATGCCTAATAAATACATTTAAAAACATAATAACTATATGTATTACTGTGTTAGAGTGTCTTTTGTGTCATTTTGGTTGGTGGTGTGCCTCAGGATTTTGTACATGTAAAAAATGTGCCGGGGCTCTAAAAAGGTTAAAAAAACACTGGTGTATACTTTGGAAATAATTTTTTAAAATAATAAAATTCATTTTAAAAACCATATTAGGCAAAGGCAATGTTCCGTTTTATGAAAAATACGGATCTGAAAGCGTCGGTAGTTTTGTAAGAAAGAAGAAGGATCTTCAGATAACTTGGATTTGGCCCCGTAAGGTCCTAAACAAAGGCAGCTCTGCGCTGGGCATGCCATAGATATCCAAAAGTGATGCAACCAAGGTGTGTGTCAGCATTGGCAAGGTATGGCCTCCCAAGGAACAATCACTGCTGGTGCTCAAGTTTTCCAGAAGTTTTGGATTTCCGTTTACAGATCTAAAAATCCATGGCTGGGGTTTCTGGGAACTGAAGTTCAAAACACCTGGAGGACCAAAGATTGAGAACCACCCAGAAGAGGCCGGGAAGAAAGAGCAGCGTTTTGCAGGACTCGGGACAGCTCCCCATAGAAGCAGAGGCTGGATCAACCAAGTTGAGAATGAGTCTGTATGGAGTAGAAGGGAGTTGCAATGCAAAGCCATCTCTGAGTATTTCTTGTCTAAGAAACTCCTACAAAATGCATGTGGTCACCATAAGTTGACATTGACATAGACACGAGTCTAAGGAGGACCCGAGAGTGAGCCAAACTCTGCCTTTTCAATGGAGTTCCCTGTGGTAGGGAAAGCGCGCCCTAATGGCTTTGGTATTTGCATTCATATGCACAGAAGCATAAATAGTGGGAAATAAATAAATAGGAGGTCCTATTTAAATGGAGGGACCTCCATCCTGTGTCTTCTAAGGAGGTGAGAAAAAATTATTATTATCTAGATTTATTTCTACATTTTTTTTGTGTCAGGAGCAACTTGAGAAACAGCAAGTTGCTTCTGGTGTGAGAGAATTAGCCGTCTGCAATGACGTTGCCCAGGGGACATTGCCTGGATGTTTTGATGTTTTACCATCCTCATGGGAGGCTTTTCTCATGTCCCTGCATGGGGAGCTGGAGCTGACAAGGGGAGCTCATCTGCATTGTCCCTGGATTTGAACCTCTGACCTGTCTGTCTTCATTCCTGCTGGCACAAGGTTTAAACTTTTTTTATATAAGTTTTTATTGGTTTTTCAATGTCCATTTTGTTTTTATCCTTCCAACCCCTAATAGTCTAATCTCGAGATGACCGTCATGGATCACCGTGGCCAAAGGTCACTCCCGATAGTAAAAGGCGCCAGCTACTGCACTGAAGGCATGGATGATGGGACTTCCAGTACCTTCCCTCACTTCCAGAGACCGCTGCAACACTCATCCAAGGAATGCTCAAGAGCAAATGTGACACACACAGCCCCCATGACCCACTCTACATCCTGGTGCTGTTTGGAGGGGGATGGACCACAGCCAATGGGACTTGCAGTACCTTTACTAAGTTCCTGAGACCACTGCAAGCCACATAAACATCTAATAGGAACCAACCTTGGCACACAATGCCTTCCTCAAATCACCCGGGCACCGCCGGGTCCTCAGCTAGTACAATATAATAATATATATTATATTATATTATATGCATATAATATTGATAATATTATAATGTAATACAATATAATAATAATAATATATTATAATAATATATTTTATATTACATGCAATATTACTAATAATATTACAGTATAATTTATTTATTTATTTATAGTTCAAACTTGCTATACCGCCACTCCCCGAGGGCTCGGAGCAGTTTACAGTTTGACATAAAAATACAGAGCATACAACAAGACAAACAACATCGACAGGGAATGACAAAACTAACGAGAAGGGAAGCCAAGCTCGGGCCCATGTGGAGTCGGAGCTTTCTAAGGTCAGCTATCAGGCTCGGCCGTCGAATGGGGGAAGCCTAGGAGGGTCCCACAGATCGAACAACGTCCTCAGGGACTCGAGATCCATACGGTGCGATCGTCGCAAGCCTGTGGCTCTGGGTTCGCCAGCGTCGGATTATCAAGCCTCCTGGGGTGGGGGTTCATCAATGGGAACCCGGCGCCTGGTTGGTGTTCCTGAAGGTTCTGGGACGGAGCCCCCTGGGTGTTGCAGAGCAGGGCTGGGATTTCCTCTGGCCCCGCCCCCTGCCCCTCCTCTGTTTTGTCCGAGGTGGCAGAGGGTTCTTCCGTTGTTTACTAGTCCTCTCGCCGTATCTCGGACCGTGCCCCGCGACGGCCACCGGCTGTCCATAGCCTCTAGGCACTCCATCGGGGCACTGGGGGGGAGGGCCGGCCTCAGGGCCTCCAGAGTTAGCAGTGATCCTGGTCCCAGGGCCACCGGTGACAGCAGGCCCATCACCAGCCGGTGGCGGTGCAGCCTTGGGTCTGGTCATAACCATGGGGATTGCTGGTAATCGGTCGGTTCGTCGCCGGGGCCGCTCCCCAGGAGCCCTTGCAAGGACCCCTGAGACGTCAAGCACCTCCATCAGGGACCCCATCAGGAACCCCGGGGGCAGCGGTATGGCGGTGCTTGTGGCCTCCAGTGAAAGGCCGGCGGTGGAAAAGCCGGCAGTGGCGGCCGCTCCAGCATGGAGACCGCAGGGGGCGAGGTCGCAGCCTTTGGGGTGGACGAGGGGGGTGGTGCAATGTTATAGTGCAATGTAATATATAATATTAATATATTGTATCCTTCGGGGTGAGAAGGGCGGCATAGAAATGTCATAAATAAATAAACAAACAACAACAATACTTAGAATATTCGAGGCCCTTGGGAAGAGTCCAATATTCAGAGATGACTCCCAGACACTTGGACCTAATATGCATGTGTTCAGTTAGCATAGATCAGTGGAGTTCAACCTTTGGTCCTCCAGGAATTTGGGACTCCAACTCCTAGAAGTCCTGCCAATCTTGTCCGGGAATTCTGGGAGCTGAAGTCCAAAACACCTGGAGAACCAAAGGTTGGACACCACTGTCATCATCAAGACCTGTTCCTATGTTCTTTTGGAGATGCAATTCCATATCCTCTCCTCCTGGTTGTCTTCTAATGGATATACCCTTTCGTTTTAAGGCTGCGGCTTTGGCTCTCCTCTAAGAAGCAAGTGAACCTATCTGTGTGGAATGAACCTCTCTGGGCGAAGGGAGATGTGATCCAACCTGTATGTTTCCTCGGCCTCCGATCTGGCCCGAGGCGCAGAGGAAGAGATGGAGAGGGAAGAGGATGGAGGGGGAACGAAAGCTTGAAAGGGCAGGCCTGGCCCTCTTGAGTCCCCCCAAAAGACCCCGAGAGTTTCTATTTTTATCTGCTGGGCTTCTTAGGCTGACATGAAATGTCAGAGCTGCACTTCAATTTGTCAGGCGCCACCTCGTTTGTCAATCGCCAGGCAGCCTTTCTGTTGTCAAATGCGGCTGGATCCATACGGGACATCGATCAAACCTCTGGCGCAAAGAGGGCCAACAGCTGCTGCACTGAAGGCTCCTGTCAATGCCTGGATTAGGGTCCTTCAGGAGGAAGAAAAAACACATCCGGGTGGAATTGCTGTCATCTCTCCTCCCGGGTCAACAAAATGGGAGAAATACTTTTCTGTTTCCCCTGGAAAAATGCATTCCTTTGACCGGTTGGTCGTTCAGAGGCTTAATATGGAGAAAGCTGAGCGCTCTCTTCCCCTTGGCTTCTTCCGAGGGATTGTGGCTCATGAAGGGATGTGTCAATGTCTGCAAACTGGGAGGAAATTATGATCTTTGGCCTGGAAAGACTTGTGCCAGATGGAGGCATGGATATGCTTTTTAACTGGGAATTCTTGAAAACTATTCACATTTAATCCTGTTTGAATGTTTGCCTATTTTGAATTGTATGCTGATGATTTTATGTTAAGTGGCTTTGAGCCTTTTTCGGGAGAGCATTACATTTAGACACGCAAACACCCAAGACAGACAGAGGCAATATAACATCTGGCCACCAGGGGGAGCTGTGGCAATGGGCAACATTTACACTTGCCTCAATTTATTTATTTATTTATTTATTTATATATATATTTACTTCATTTCTATTCCGCCCTTCTCACCCCGCAGGGGACTCAGGGCGGATTGCAATGTACACATTACATCTAGACACACAAAGACACAAGACAGACAGAGGCAATTTAACATCTGGCTACCAGGGGGAGCTGTGGCAATGACAACATTCACACTTGGCTCAATTTATTTATTTATTTATTTACTTACTTACTTCATTTCTTTTCCACCCTTCTCACCCCGCAGGGGACTCAGGGAGGATTGCAATGTACACATTACATCTAGACACACAAAGACACAAGACAGACAGAGGCAATATAACATCTGGCCACCAGGGGGAGCTGTGACAATGACAACATTCACACTTGCCTCAATTTATTTATTTATTTATTTATTTCCTTTCTATTCCACCCTTCTCACCCCACAGGGGACTCAGGGCGGATTACAATGTACACATTCCATCTAGACACACAAACACACAAGACAGACAGAGGCAATATAACATCTGGCCACCAGGAGGAGCTGTGGCAATGACAACATTCACACTTGCCTCAATTTATTTATTTATTATTTACTTTATTTCTATTCCTCCCTTCTCACCCTGCAGGGGACTCAGGGCGGATTACAATGTACACATTACATTTAGACACATTTAGACACACAAACACACAAGACAGACAGAGGCAATATAACATCTGACCTTGTAAATCAGTTATATTTAGCCTCCCCACTAAGTGGTACCTTAATTTCCTACTTGACAGATGCAACTGTCTTTCGGGTTGCAAAGGTCGACAACAGGCTACACAATAGGTCAAGAGCCCACCTCGACCCGGGCAGGCCTCAAACTCATGACCTTCTGGTCAGTAGAGATCTTATGCAGCTGACACCCAGCCAGCTGCACCACATTCCCGATGGAATAGTAATAATAATGCATTTGCAGTTGCAAGAAAATAGCCCAAGCTGACTGACTATATCGAATGTCATATAGCAATGGTGCCCTGGAAGCTGTGCAAGAAGTATGGCCTCCCCTGCAGTCAAACCTGGTCTGGGCACAAGCCGGAAAAGACGGCAGAAAACGAAGAATCCAAACAGATAAACACCTGCCCCATAACACACCAGATATAGCGGTGGTGGAAAAGAAACGTGTCTTTATTATATACATTGCAGTACCAGGAGACAGTAGAGTAGAGGACAAAGAGCTGGAAACGATCACGAAATGCAAGAACTTACACATTGAAATGGGACGATTATGGCAAAAGAGATCAACAGTGGGACCAAGAGACCAAGAGGGACTTGGAGGCATTCTAAGAAACCTCGAAAACCACTTGGAAAGCCTTAATTTGGACAGGACATCAACCCACAGGATGCAGAAGGAAGGCAGCACTTCTCGGAACCATGCCCACTCTACGGAAATGCCTCTAATATCCAAGGCCCTTCGGAAGAGCCCGATATTCAATGACAAACCCCAGACATTTGGACCTCATGTGCATGTGTGCTGTGTTGTTATGTACATGTAATAAAAATAACAACAACAAAAATAATACCTCTAATATCCTAGGCCCTTGGGAAGAGCCTGATATTTAGAGATGAACCCCAGACATTTGGACCTCATGTGCATGTGTGCTGTGTTGTTATGTACATGTAATAAAAATAACAACAACAAAAATAATACCTCTAATATCCTTGGCCCTTGGGAAGAGCCTGATATTCAGAGATGAACCCCAGACATTTGGACCTCATGTGCATGTGTGCTGTGTTGTTATGTACGTGTAATAACAATAACAACAACAACAAAAAAATAATACCTCTAATATCCTAGGCCCTTGGGAAGAGCCTGATATTCAGAGATGAACCTCAGACATTTGGATCTCATGTGCATGTGTGCTGTGTTGTTATGTACATGTAATAACAATAACAATAACAACAACAAAAATAATACCTCTAATATCCTAGGCCCTTGGGAAGAGCCTGATATTCAGAGATGAACCTCAGACATTTGGATCTCATGTGCATGTGTGCTGTGTTGTTATGTACATGTAATAATAATAATAATAATATACCCAGCTCTCAATATAAAATTCATGTGTTCCATAGACATAAAAACATAGACATCAGTTGGGAGCCCCCCCCCCCGCCCCCCACCTCCAGCACCAACCGCTGCTCTGAGATCAGAGTGAAGAGAGGGGCCAGGAAGGCAGTTCCATCTTGCACTGTGCATCTATCTATCTATCTATCTATCTATCTATCTATCTAATAAAAGTCAGTGTTTGCAGGCGGTTGTGTGGTGGTGCGACGGGAGGAATATGTGCCAGCGTTTTGATTGGCTGCAACTGTGGGATTATTTGCATAAAGGACACCAATTGGCCAGCCTCAGAACTCCGACATTCTACGGCCCCAGACAGAGGGGAAAATGCCATTATTTATTATTATTAAGAAATGCCGTTATTTATTATTATTATTATAAATAAACCTTTTGTGAGTTTTAAAGATTGGACTCTGCATGTTTGCCTCCTAAGCTCTGAATTCTTTACAGCCACATCACATGTCACTTCCTGCTCTGCTCACTAATGAGCTGATGCTCAACTTTGGTATCCTGCTTGTTTTTGGATGCTCAACTGTATTTAGGGTAGACAGCAGCCCCCCGAAAAGACACCAAAATGGCTTTCTCCTATGATGTATTAATATGTTGTACCCTGCCTTCTGAATAGGCAAATCTTCTATATCTCTATCTCTATCTCTATATATAATAAAGCGGAATGTTTGTATGTATGTTTGTATGTATGTATGTGGCAGCGTTCTGATTGGCTCCCGGCTTCTACATTCTGACAACATGATTGGTTGCCACTGAGGGAGTATTTGCATAACGCCTCTAATTGGCCAGCCAACACGAACATTCCGACACTCTAAACTGCCAGAGGGGGATAAGGCAAAGGCCTGAAGCAGTCGCCAACACGAACATTCCGACACTCTAAAGTGGCAGAGGGGGTAAGGAAAAGTCCTGAGGCAGTCAGGCATGGTGGGAGTTTAAGGCCAAAACACTTTGCGACCCCTTTGCAACCCCAAACAATGAGAAAACAAGACCAAACTTGGCACACAGAACCCTCAAGACCCACTCTACATCCTGGTGCAGTTTGAGGGAGGATGGACCATAGATGACGGGACTTGCAGTACTTTAACTCACTTGCTTAGAGCACTGTGGCCCACACCATAGAAGGATCAGGACCACACTTGGCACACAGATGCCCACTGGCCCACTTTACAACCTGGTGCGGTTTAGGGCAGGATGGGCCACAAATGATGGGACTTGAAGTACCTTCACTTACCTTCTGAGACCGCAGCGACCCTCATCCAATGAATGATCAAGACCAAACATGGCACACAGAGCCCACATGACCCACTCTGCATCCTGGTGCTGTTTGGAGGGGGATGGACCATGGCCGATGGGACTTGCAGTACCTTCACTAACGTCCTGAGACCACTGCAAGCCACGTAAACATCTGATAAGGACCAACCTTGGCACACAACGCCTTTCTCAAATAACCCAGGCAGGGCCAGGTCCCCAAGCTAGTAAGAAATAAGTAGTAAGAAACGGGTGAAAAGGAAGACACCAAGGGTTCAATATATAGTCAATGATTTTCTTTATCTTATAAGTTTGTTCTCCAAAATCAAGGCAGTATTCTGCATTCGTCGTTGTGAAACCGACAAGTATTTCAAAATTAATGGTCTATATTAGACGGTATACTTAAAGGTCACAGGTCCGGATTTCAATCTCAATATTCTAGAGCATTTCAATGTGGGCGCAGCCACCAACGGGTTCGGTTACATCGCGTCGGTGGCTGCGCCCACATTGAAATGCTCTAGAATATTGAGATTGAAATCCGGACCTGTGAAACTTATACACAGCAATTGAGTTTGGGGTCCTGATGAAGCCAGGATTGGCGAAACAACTGGGACCATGATTGTCGACCCCTCTGAGAACCACGCCTCAATTTGATTGATATATGGTGGATTTATTTGATATTAGTGTATTTCGTGGTTTCTCAAGACTTATCTTTTGCTTTAAGTATACCGTCTAATATAGACCATTAATTTTGAAATACTTGTCGGTTTCACAATGACGAATGCAGAATACTGCCTTGATTTTGGAGAACAAACTTATAAGATAAAGATAATCATTGACTATATATTGAACCCTTGGTGTCTTCCTTTTCACCCGTTTCTTACTACTTGGATATCCTGGAACTACTTACCTTTTACCCTGAGTAAGAAATAAGTGTCATCGTTCTCCTCGTTGTCGTCATCCAAGGCAACTCTGGAACTGAGCAATCCAGAGTATTTCGCCTAGTGTCAGTGCAGCCCCAGGACAGCCTTGTTTTTCAATATTATTAAAGCGTACTTCTTTGTTTGCTGCTTGATTCATTCTTTCTTTCTTCCTGGCAAGAATCAGCTGGGAGAGAGGTACTTCAAGCCCTAAGGGCCAAATTAGATGTTTTTGGAGGCTGTCACAGATATCAGTGCCAACTTCGCTATGATAACATAACGAGGTGGTTTCCAGTCTCATCTCTTCCCCGTTTGCAATACTGCTTGGAGCACTGTCTTCAAGGCACTTTGCTGCTAAGTCGAGAGAAGCAAGGGTTAAGGCCATCTGTATGGGAAGTGCAATACAAAATGTAGGAAAGAGGGACAGAAACTCCCCGTTCTTTCCAGGAGTTGAGCGCTGGGTTGTTCAGAGATGAACTCATCTTCTTCTCCCATCTGATTCCTGTTGAAAGTCAGAGAAAGGGGAGAGTGGGGCAAGGATGGAAACCCAGGAAAAGGAAACATCTAACGCCGGACCAGGAGTGGGAAGAAGTCCTCAATACCATCTCTGAAAGTTTCTGGTTCATCACTGATTGTGCCGTCGCACCCGGTCTGTAAACAAGGGCAAGGACGTGGTCTCTACACGAGGGGAATTGTTTCTTGCCTTCCTTTAGAGCAGTGTTTTTCAACCTTTTTTGAGTCGCGGCACATTTTTTACATTTACAAAATCCTGTGGCACACCACCAACCACAATGACACAAAATGACACTCTAACACAGTCATACATATAGTTAATATGTTTTTAAATGTATTCAGTGTGAAACCTGGGCCTGTTTCGATGAACACAACATAGATATCCTGGCAGGAATGGCAGAAAGACACAAACTTCCCACACAGAACTCCCATAACCAAGAGAAAATGATATAAGACTTTGGTGGGCATTGACCTTGGGTTTTGGAGTTGTAGTTCACCTATACCCAGAGAGCACTGTGGACTGAAAGTACCGAAAGGGTTTGCTTGGGAATTGACCTTGAGTTTGGGAGTTGTAGTTCACCTACACCCAGAGAGCACTGTGGACTCAAACAATGTTATGTTATGTTGTTGTTTGTTTTCTATCCAGAATCAAAGTGTTGGGAGGAGGCTCACCACTTTAAGGTCCCTCAAACAGGCATGGGAAAACTTCGGCCCTCTGGGTGATTTGGACTCCAACTCCCACCATTCCTAACAGCCTGAGGCCCTTTCCTGCTTAAGTGGCTGAGGGGGGGGGAGGAAAAGGGCCTGAGGCTGCTAGGAATGGTGGGAATTGGAGTCCAAAACACCTGGAAGGTCCAAGTTTGCCCATGCCAGCTTTCGAAAGAGACCTCTTCCTCCCCCTTCCCCATCGCACCCTTTCCCCCCTCCTGCCGAACACTTACTTTTTCTACTACACTGCCGCTTCTGCTGCCATTTTGATCCGAGGGGACAGCGTGAACGTGTTCAAGAGGGGAGGGGGGAGGGAGGAAGATGTGACCCGTGCAGGTGTTACTGCGCGAACCCGCCCCAGAGCAAAGCGAGGCTGGGAAGAAGGGAGCCCGAGTGGAGAAGAAAAAGTGTTCGGCAGGAGGGGGAAGAAAGGCTATTGGAGGTTCCAATTTCCCACGGCACACCTGATGATCGCTCACAGCACACTAGTGTGCCATGGCACACTGGTTGGGAAACACTGCTTTAGAGCAGTGGTTCCCAAACTTTTTTGGCCTACCATCTCCTTTCTAGAAAAAAAATTACTCACCACCCCCCTAGAAAATTATTTTTTTTAAAGTTTAATAACAATTAAACAGAAATATATATGTACTAGCTTGGCGACCCGGCAGTGCCCGGGTTATTTGAGAAAGGCATTGTGTGCCAAGGTTGGTCCTTATCAAATGTTTACGTGGCTTGCAGTGGTCTCAGGAAGTTAGTGACCAATCAGAGTCCTTTATGCAAATTTTCTCTCAGTGGCAACCAATGCCCTCTGTCTGGTGCCTTAGAGTGTCAGGACCCCTAGGGGTGTTGAAAGGGGGGTTTCAGAGGGATCACCAAAGATGATCCGAAAACACATATTTGTGGTGGTCTTAGGAGCCCCTTTGGCAGAGAAGGCTGAAGATCTCTCCGCCTGTCCTTCTCTTCCATTTTGGAAACAGACGGCTAATCCTCCCACCAAAAGCCTTCCTTCTGCTGTCTGGGTTTAGGTGAGCGGCAACTCCAAAACTCAAGGCCAAGACCCACCAAACCCTTTCAGTATTTTCTGTTGCTCATGGGAGTTCTGTGAGCCAAGTTTGGTTCAGTTCCATCTGTAATGAGGTCGCTATGTGTATTGAGGGTTTTATCTTTATTTTATGGTTAAATGTGTGGTTTGTATTATTACATTTGTATTGTGTTAGATGATTAAATGTTAGACAGACCACCAAGGGTTAATGGGGAATATTACAGTGCACAACCTCTGAGAACTTAGGTTGCTATAGCAACAGGAGATGAGCCTAACACTAGCTTTGGAATGTCCAGGTTTGAAATTCTTCAGTTAGTCAGGAGCGGTGAGACTAGCTGGTGGCAGTTTGAGAAGCTGCTGTTGTCTTTTCTGAGGAAAATAGAAATGGCTGTTTTGATACTGCAGAAAGGCAGTTAGGTTTAGAAAGCCTATACTATAGGAACCGCTGTTTGTAGGTTAGGCTGGAAAGCTAACCTAGAAGATAGATAGAAAGCCTATTGGGGCAGAATATCTATAATATTATTGAGTCAGTGTTTGAAGAGATACAGTCAAACATTGTGTTTGTAACTTTGTAACCATAAGACCTGTGTCTCTAAGGAGATATTGTAACCACCTAAGCTCTGTGTACTTTGAAACCTCCATGCTTGGAACCTTGTTAACCAATAAACAGTTAAAGTTCTTGATTCATAAATATCTCTCTCTGTGAACTCTTTTTGGTGCAAGATTTAGAAACATCGGGTGGTCACATAACTTGGTGGCAGCAATTGGTAAGTGAGTAATTGGTCAAGAATTACTCACTGGTGGCAAAGGTTATAAAGTAAGGAGGCTTCCCATAAATAGCTGGGATAGCCTGCCCTGCCACAGTTCTCCACAGCTAGATTGAAGAAAAAGATCTTCACATAAACTGGTGGCAAAAGATTCCTCACATAAAGTTGTGGCAACGACCCTGTCACCGTTTTGGGTTCGGATCATTACATAAATTGACACTAGCTATAAGCGGCGTCATTACATCATCGTTGGTGGAGTTCAGAATGCTCTGGTTGTAGGTGAACTATAAATCCCAGCAACCACAACTACCAAATGACAAAAGCAATTCCTCACCACCCCAACAGTATTCAAATTTGAGCGTATCGGGTATTCGTGCCAATACATCCTGCATGTCAGATATTTACATTACGATTCATAACACTAGCAAAATTACAGTTGTGAAGTAGCAACAAAAATAATGTTATGGTTGGTGGTCACTACAACATAAGGAACTGTATTCAGGGGTCGCAGCATTAGGAAGGTCGCGAAACACTGCACTAATGGTTCGTTTTAAAGCTGGAGAAAGATGCAGCAAGGCCTATTTGTTCGGGGAGCCGAACCGATAGCAAGGAGCCCTGATTGGCTAGCTTTTTGCTCTTTGGATGTTGCAAGGTAGCCCAGCTTGTCGCGGCAAGACATGGGTGGTCCAGTCCTCGTCTTTAATGGTGTTTAATGAAGCGTCATGGCAGCCTGTAACAACTGGCAAGCTCTGCCGAATGGGTGGCCGGATTAGTTAAGTAGCTGATGGGTTAGGATCCAGAGAGCTGGGCTGGGATCCATCGGCAGTTCTCGGCAGCCTTTCCTTGGCTCGGGGCCTGGCCTTTGCAAACATTATCAATTTGCTTTATTTTTCGTGGCCATTAAAGAAATCCAAACTTTTTTTTTCTCCCCTTCTTTTTTAAGAGCTCAAAGGAAATGCAAACTTAGATCAGGGTCAGAGGCATGCGAGGGAATCCGTGCTTCGGGCTTCCTTTGGTGGAAAGTATGACCAAGTTTTCCAGGGAACTGGAGCGCGTGGGTTTCGTGCTGACGACGGGCCATCGGAGAGAAAATATGCCTTTGCCAGAAGCGCAACGAAAAGGGGAATAAGGTAGCGCAGCTCGGAAACATTTTCTAAGAGTCAGGTGGAGGGAATTCTCCTCGGAAACACTGCCTTTTCTTGGGCAAGTCAGGCCCGGATTACCCATAAGGCCAACCTAGGCCATGGCCTATGGGCGCAAGCCGAGGGGGGCGCAATGACGGACCAAAAAAAGTTAATTAAAAAATACAAACCAAGTTATTGCTGAAAATCGACTCTCAAAAACAAATTGGGATAAAGTTATCAACTACATTAGGAGTATTAAATACAAATACTTATAAACTTAAAGAAAATCCAAAAGACCATAAAAAAATAAGAAAAAATCTTAAGCTATAGCATAAGAAAATTAGAACCATCCAAAGCGATAAGGAAGTTAGAAAACTTTGTGTTGTTAAGGGGGGTGGGGTGACGGTGTTTTACCTATAGTATATATATGTTGTATGTAGTATAGGTCCCGTCATTGGTATGTTTGCGGCGAGGCAACTCGCCATGAGTGCAAGTAAGGGGAGGGGGGAGCTGAGTATATGTATATGTATATGTCTTATATTTGATGTTTGTCTGTCTTGCGAATAAAAACTAATTAAAAAACAACAACAAACCTCCGTGGCCAGCCCTTGGGAATGGCGGGAGTTGAAGCACAAAAGCCCCGGAGGGAGGGAGGGAGGGCCGAGCCTGGTCTCAAGACAGGACACGCAGGGCGAGGAGCACCAGCAGCAGCGGCTTCCCTCCCTTCCTCCCCCCTCCCCCCCGCTACTCAGCCGGTGGCGGGGCCTCCCAGGGTGACATCACTCCATCCCTCCTCCTCTGCCAGGCCCGCCTTCCTTGTTTCCTCCGTTGCCTCCCAGGGTGACATCACTCCTTCCCTCCCCTCCCTTGGAGGCCGGGAGTGGGCGGGGCCAGGAGTGAGTCCTCCAACCTCGCCTCCTGACCCTGCCTTCCACCTTGTGACACCCATCGATCAAAGCTGAAGAGCGGCAGCCGGCCAATCGGGGAGCCTCCCTTTCTCCCGGGCGGGCGTGGCTCTGCGGATTCGGCCAATAGGAAGGTGAGGGCCTGCTTGGAGGCGGAAGTCCACTGATTGCAACCAAGGAGGAGCAGCGGCCCTGAAGGAGACGGAGACGGGTGGGTGTCTCTCTCTCTATTTCCAGGGAGCCCCCCCCCCTCTGAAGGAAGGAAGGAAGGCCCCCCAGGGCTCTCCCCACTACTTTCCCTCCCTGGGGAGCAGGGATCCTAATCAGCCCGGCAGATGGCCACCCCGCCACGGCCCCCAAGCCAAGGAAGGAAAGGCAGGCACGGCTTGGGCCCCACCCTCCCTTCCCGAATCCCAAACAACTTTCAGTGCCGGTAGTAGAGGGGGCGTAATTCCAAAGTGTGGCCTAGGGCACAAAAAGTTGTTAATCCGAGCCTGGGGCAAGTGAGGACATGACAAGGCCTTCAAACTTTGCTCCTGCCTATGACAAATAAGCATAGAGGGAGCCAGAGAATGAGCAAAGGGACCAAACAATATCCAGGTATCCCTCTCTGCTTTGTGCGATGGTTTCGACTAATAGAAATTGACTTAGGTCAACCCATACTTTCCATTTTAATTATGTATCCTATACGTTTGCACTGTGATTAATCATTGCAATGGGACATCCTATACTTTCCATTGGAGTTGTGCATCCTATACTTTTGCATTGCAATTACACATTGCAATGGGACATCCTATACTTTCCATTTTAAGTTATGCATCCTATACATTTGCCTTGCAATTGAGTATTCTATACTTTCCATTTTAATTATGCATCCTATACTTTTGCATTGTGATCACACATTGCAACTGCACATCCTATCCTTTACATTTTTTAAGTTATGCATCCCATACTTTTGCATTGCAGTTGAGCATTCTATACTTTCCATTTTAATTATGTATCCTATACTTTTGCATTGTGATTATGCATTACAGTTGGGCATCCTAGATTATCCATTGTAGTTTTGTGCCCAATACTTTTGCATTGCGATTATGCATTGCAATTGGGCATTCTATATACTTTCTACTGTAGTTATGTATCCTGTAATTTCACACTGAAAATATGCATTGTAGTTGGGTATCATATACTTTCCGTTGGAGTTATACATCCTATACTTTTTCATTGCGATTACACGTTACAATTGGGCATTCTATTCTTCTCATTGGAGTTGTGTACCCTATCTTTTTGCATTGCAATTTATGCATTGCAGTTGGGCATCCTATACTTTCCATTTTAAGTTATGTATCCTATACTTTTCCATTGTGATTATGCAATGCAATTGGGCATCCTATACATTCCACTAGAGTTATGCATCCTATACTTTTGCATTGCAATGGAGCATCCTATACGTTTCACTGTGGTTGTCCCTTACGCATTGCACAATACTCCCCAGTCATTGGCATTTCCTCCCCAATGGTGCTATTCTACATGGGGGGTTGCGTAGTGTTGCCCAGGGGCCGGGAACCTTTTTGACTCAGAGAGCCATGAAAGCAAAATATTTGGAAATTTATTTCAGTGAGAGCCATATAATATATATAATATATTTTAAGACTGCATTCAACTAAATGTGAGTCTATACGTACATACGATGAGGAAAGGATTCCCCCGGCAGAACGACGGGACACTTCAGACCTGGCTCTGCAAAAGGCACGCTCAGGACTCTGGGAAGGAAGAGAAGACAGAAGGAAGGAAAGGTGAAAGAAAGAAAGAAAGAAAGAAAGACAGGAAGGAGGGGGGGAGGAAGAAATAAAAAAACAAGCTAAGGAAAAGGAAGAAAAGAAAAGCAGTAGAGAGACAAGGAGGGGAAAAGAAAGAAAGAAGGAAATGGGAATGGAGGAAAGGAAAGGGGTGGGGAAAGGAAAGGGAGGGAGAAAAAAGTAAAATAATGAAGGGAAAAGAAGAAAAGAAAGAAGGAGAGAGAAGGGAAGTGAAAAGGAAGGAAGGAGAAGGAAAGGAAGACTTGGGGAAAGAAATAGAAGAGAAAAGGAAGGAAGAGAAAGAGGGAGGGAGGGAGAATGGAGGAAAGAAGGAAGAGGAAGGGGAGAGAGGGAGGGAAAAGGAAGGAGAGAAGGAAAGGGTGAAGGGGAAGAAAGGAAGGAAGAGGAAGGAAGGAAGAGAGAATGGAGGAAAGAAGGAAAGGGAGAGAGGGAGGGAAAAGGAAGGAGAGAAAGAGAAGGAAAGGGTGAAGGGGAGAAGGAAGGAAGGAAGGAAGAGGGAGAATGGAGGAAAGAAGGAAGGAGAGAGAGGGAGGGAAAAGGAAGTAGAGAAGGAAAGAATGGAAGAGGACGGAAGGAATGAAGAGGGAGGGAGGAAAGAAGGTAGGGAGAGAGGGAGGAACAAGAATGAAAGAAAAAGAGAGGGAAAAAGAAAGGAAGAGAAAGGAAGGAAGGGGGAGGAGGGCACGGGGCCAAGACGGACCTTGATGTCGACGTCGGCGAGGCAGTCACGCCTCCCCGCTGCATGCTGGGAAACCGAGGCCCGGGCTGGTCTGGAGAGCCAGATGCAATCATGAAAAGAGCCACACCTGGCTCCCGAGCCGTAGGTTCCCTACCCCTGGTGTTGCCATTGCATGTGTCCATCTGTGAGTATTTATGTACGCTAAAAGTGTGTTGGACGGTGGTCTTAATTGGTCATAAAATGACGACTCTAGTTTGCGGATTGCTCGCCTTTCTAATCCTAAAGCTTGCCTTTCAACTGGTTTTACAAGTCGTAGCTGTGCAGCCAGGCGTAAGAAAGAACCGCTGCATGTCATTGAGGTCACTCCCCATTAATTATGCATAAGCTAATATTACAGCCATGCCTCGTGAATTTAATGGCAGTGTTTAATTAGTGCCTTAATGCCATAAAAACACCACATCCCACCTGATCTCAGAAGCTAAGCAGGATCAATTTGGGTCAGTAGTTGGATGGGAGACCAGCAATGAATACTAATATATTTTCAGAAGCTATATATATTTCAGAGGAAGAGATTGGGGAAAAAACTTCTGAACCTTCCTTGCTTAAGAAAACCATATAAAATTCATGGAGTTGCCATAAGTGACCTGAAGGCACATAGACTTAAAGTGTAGTTAGTCTGTTTTGACTATGTTTTATTTTGGTAAGTTTGAGTGCTTCTTCCTTTTGTCGACTATGAATTCTCCTTTTTTTTTTACAAGTTCTGTCAATCTGATTGCTGACCTTTTTCAAGATGATACCAAAGCCTTTGACACTGTGAGCAGAAAAGATCTGTGGCATATCCTGGAGCGTCTAGGATGTCCCCCAAATTCTTCAAAATGATTATCCTGTTACATGAGGGCCAGCGCGGCAAACAACAGCACAATCACAATACTATTATATATATAATATATTTTTGATTATATAATCAATATATTATTAATATATAATAATATATAATTAACCTGAACCCCTGGTGGTGCAATTATTTTATATATTATAAAATATATAAAACATCTGGAAGGAGATATGAAAGTAACTCGTCCTTCAAGAATATTATTATATATAATATATAAAATAATTGCGCCACCGGGTGCTCAGGTTAATTATATATTATTATATATTAATTATATATTAATATGGAATCCCACCTGAAGCTTGGAAACAGGGAGGTCATGTACTTCATGCTAAATTCCACAAGCTCCTTGTGAGTTGCTGGGGAAAAGGTGAACTGCCATCAGATCTCCGAGATGCAGTTATCATCACCCTGTATAAGAAAAAAGGAACAAAGTCCGATTGCTCAAACCATCAAGATATAACACTGCTCTCCATTGCTGGAAAAATCCTTGCAAGGATACTCCTGAACAGATTAGTTCCTGCCATTGCAGAAGAACTTCTCCCTGAAAGCCAATGCGGCTTCAGAGCTAAGAGGAGCACCACAGGTACGGTTTTTGCCCTTAGACAACTGCAAGAAAAATGTAGAGAGCAGAACAAAGGACTCTATGTCACATTTGTCGACCTCACCAAAGCCTTCGACACTGTAAGCAGAAAAGGTCTGTGGCAGCTCCTGGATGTCCCCCCAAATTCCTCAAAATGATTATCCTGTTACATGAGGGCCAGTGCGGTCAAGTCAGATACGGCGATGCTCTCTCGGAGCCCTTTCTCATAACTAATGGAGTGAAACAAAGTTGTGTTCTTGCACCAACCCTACTTACAATCTTCTTCAGCATGATGCTCCAAAGGGCTATGGCAGACCTCGAAGAAGAAGACGGCATATATATACGCTATCGTACTGATGGTAGCTTGTTCAACTTAAGCCATCTTAGGGCTCGCACTAAGACTCTAAACTATCTAGTCCGTGAGCCGCTTTTTGCTGACGATGCTGCCATTGTCGCCCATTCAGAAGCAGCCCTGCAGCGCTTCACATCCTGCTTTGCAGCAGCTGCAGAGCTGTTTGGGCTGGAAGTCAGCCTGAAGAAAACTGAAGTTCTCTACCAGCCCGCAGCACGGGAAGAACACCAGATCATGGCGCCACACGCAGCGGCGTCCTTCGCCTACCGGTAGGACCGCCCCTGCGAGGAAGCCAGACCAATACCTTTTAGGTATAATAGATCCAAATCTTAACCTCAATGAGAATGGGAAAAAAAGACATTTTTGGTGCTAACCACCGCCGCAAAGCTAACATATGCAAAATATTGGAAATCGGTAGGATCCCCAACAAAGGAAAAATGGATCTTAAAGATTATAGATACTATACAGATGGAATGGCTCACAGAAGCATTGAAAAAGAATAGCGGAGCAGATAAAGGCAGGAAGTATGACTGGTCGTGTGTACAGGATTACTGCAAAAATGAATATAATGTTGTTTTACATTTAAATTGGGAATAGGTTTTATAGAAATAAAAAAAAGGCAACGTTGTAATAATAATGATCTGTATTATAAAATATTGGGTAAATCTATTATATAAATGGGTTCACGTCATGTGATGTATACCTCAAACAAAGAAACCATACAACGCAGAAAAACAATATTTGCCAACAGAAATAGGCCTCAAGCAAGGTACGTTTGTAGCAAAGGAACTTCCCCCCAAACCTTAAAGGACCCCAAAACAACGAGAAAAAATAAAACTACATTTACCAGCATCCTCCGGGGCAGCCAAAGACTCACCCAGCCTCTACATTCTGAACAACATGATTGGCTGCCAATAAGGGCGGATTTGCATAACTGCTGCACTAGCCAGCCAACATGAAAATTCCGATCCTTAAAAAACTGCAAAAACAAAATAAGGAAAAGGCCTGAGCCAATCCCCAACACAAACACCCAATTCACTTCCAACCGAAAATTTACACCCCAAAAAAACACAGACCACGCCCAAAATTGACAGTAAGGCTTCATTAACTTGATTTCCCTAACTAGCCCTCACTTACTGGGAAGCTGTTTACGATCTAAATTGACAGTAAGGCCTCATTAACTTGATTCTCCCGACTAGGCCTCAGCTCATTGGACATTGTGTATGGCCTGAATTGACAGTAAGGCTTCATTAACTTGCTGTTCCTAACTAGGCCTCAGCTCATGGGACATTGTGTATGGCCTGAATTTACAGTAACCTACCTTGGCACACAGAGCCCCGACCATGCATGATGGGACTTGAAGTACCACCATGGAAAATGGGATTTGTAGTCTTCAAAACCCATCATTCCCCACAGACCACTGCGGCCCAGAACCAAGACCAATAAAGACCCAACTTGGCACACCATGCCCCCCATGACCCACACTCCATCCAACTGCAGTTTAGAGGAGGGCACACCGTGGATGATTGGACTTTCTCGCATCTCCTAAAAAGGGCACAGCAACGCGTGCCGGGTACAGCTAGTGAATTATAAGTGGTATTATGTCAATAGTTAGATATGAGTATTGAAAAAAAGTTTTTTTTCTCTTATGTTTTTTTCCCCTTAGGCTAATAGAGGAAGGCCAAGAAGATAAGTTGTGAACAACTGAAATAAGCTCTGTAAGGCTATAATGGATGGGATTTGAATGATATACCTACCCAAATTCTCTCTCTCCCCCTTTTTTCTGGGCACTTTCTTCTCAAATGCTATTTTGCTTCTTACCTATTTTCAAACTTCTTGAACTTTTTAATACTTTTTCTTGTTGACTCTATATCCCCCCTTTTAAAATGTATCTTGCAAAATTGAATAAAGATTTATTTAAAATAAATAAATAAATAAATTTCAAACTTGGAATTATTATTATGCTTTTGTTCTTTTTTTTGTAGTAGTAGTAGTAGTAGTATTGACAAGAATATTCTGCTTCAGTTGTGAAAGAAGGGGGGAAAGCATTGATAGCACCCGACTTTTAAATCTCCGAATTCAGATTGCAGATTCTGAAAGATTGAAAATGTGAAATCTTGAGGATTTCAAACTGAGAAAGTTGGACTCTTTACTCCCATTTCCTTATCCAAATAAGTTTGCTCCTTGCCCTCTCTAAAACATGCATTTCGTTGAATTAAAAGGGGAGGGGGCAAGGAGGTGGATTTAGGGAAGCCACAGTGCCCTCTGCTGTCTCGGCCTCCGTCCAGCATCGTTTGCACAAGTTCTCTTGTTGTTGTTGTTTCCACAAGGACACATTTCCATAAATATCAAAAAGCCTTTTCTATGCTTGTTAATAACAACATATCAGACTGTCTAAAACCAAATTAGAAAGATTTTTTTTATGGTTTCCCTGTTTTGCGTTACAGGGTACATCTACACCACTGATTCTCAAAGTGGGCAGTACCACCCCCTAGTGGGCGGTGAGGTGATCCAAGGGGGCTGTGGGAGGCTCAGGATAATTGGGGGGGTGAACCCCTTTAAGGGGGCGGTGAACAATTGGGGGTTCTGTGTGCCAAGTTTGGCTCAATTCCATTGTTGGTGGAGTTCAAAATGCTCTTTGATTGTAGGTGAACTATAAATCCCAGCAACTACAACTCCCAAATGGGAAGGGCTATTTTCTCAAAACTCTGCCAGTGTTCAAATTTGGGCACATTGAGTATTTGTGCCAAATTTCATCCAAATCCATAGTTGTTGGGGTTCAAAGTGCTCTCCAAATGTAGGTGAACTACATCCAGGGGGCGGTCCTACAGGTAGGCCAAGTAAGCGGCCGCATAGGGCGCCATCTGGGAAGGGGGCGCCATCCTGGCCCTGCCGATGTTCCTCAGGCAGCGCCGCAGCTGCCTGCTTTTGGGGCCCGGCTTTGTGCACTCCGACGCCACTTCTGGGCATGCGTGGAGGTTTTCGCGCAGGTGCAGTTGCTCCGGAGCTGAAGTTGAGTGCAGGAGCAACTGCACATGCGCGAAAACCTCTGCGCATGCCCAGTAGCTCCCTTGCGCAGAAATCTGTAAGCAACGCACTCCCTATTGGGCAGGCAGCGAGTGCTTCCCTCTCCCTTTGTCTCCGCCGCGTGCGTTTGTGGGGAAGGAGAAAAGAATCAGTGAAGGAAGTGTAAGTGAAGGAATGAATGAAGGGCTTTTCCTCCTCCTCCTCCTCTGTGACCTCTCTCTCCCTCCTTCCTTTCCTCTATTTCTGTCTAGACCAGAGGGCCTGAGGCTAGCTGAGTTGGGCGAGTTGGAGTCCAAAGCAGCTAGAGGGAGGGAGGGCCCAAGTTTGCCCAGGCCGCGCTGCCTGTATTCGACCACATTTGAACATTTTGGCTGTTTTTCTATTTACATTTACATTGGGATCCTAATTTTGGACTTATGGGAGACTCCTATGGATTATGAGTTGGGTGGTAGGTAATATATTCTGATTTTGATGCATTTACATTGCATTTCTTGTTGATTATTATACAGTTCTGTCATACAATATAATAAAAATACAATATAACAATAGAATAATGATATTATTTCATATTACATGTAATAGTACAAACAATATTGCAGTATAGTGGTATTGTACAAAATAGTAATATATATAATATTTTATTTTACTTTATTTTGGGTTTTTTGAGTTTTTGTTTGTTTGTTGTTTGTTGTTGTTTTTTAACTTAAATGAATGTGTATGATATGTTGATGTAATTGTATTTTAATGTATTTTAATGTGTAATGGTTTTGGGGGGTTTTATACTGTGATTTACTGTGTTGGCATCGAATTGTGCCTTTTTGGAAGAGCGGGGTAAAATGCCGGAAATAAACAAATAAATAAATAATGAAAATATTTAGTAGAGGATAATTTTATTTAAATAAATAATTTTATTCATTATTTTATTATAATAATAAAAAAGAATGTTATATTATATTATAATGTCAATATATTATAATATAATTATATTGTAATGTAGTATAAGGCGGTCCTTGGTATCAACATCGGCAAGGCAGTCACTTCTCCCTGTTTCATGCTGGGAAACCGAGGCCCGGGCTGCTCTGGAGAGCCAGATGCAATCATGAAAAGAGCCACATCTGGCTCCCGAGCCATAGGTTCCCTCCCCCTGTTCGATTGGCTTATATGAGAGAGAGAGAGAGACATTCAAGGAAATAGCTCATGTGGCTTAAAAAAACTTTTATCAAAACTTACAAAAAAAATCCTCCAAAATCAATAGATGTATGATTATTTTTGAAACTTGGGGGAAATGATACCCTCTGTGTGTGTGTGTCTGTGTGTGTGTGTGTGTGTGATTGTGTACAAAATCCAAGGAGATAGTTCTTGTAGGTTTTTTTTTAAAAAAAAATGTTGTTTATAAAAACTTTGAAATTTCGCCAAAACTTTGTGGATAAGTGAAACGTTCTGAAACTTGGTGAGCTATCAGGGGTCGGTGTCTTCTATTATTGCGCCGAGTTTCAGTCTAATAGCTGTAAAAATGAGGGCGAAAGGAGCCCCTGAAGTTTCCCCACTTGCGCAATTACTGTAACAAAAAAGTAACGAAATTGTATTACTCTTTTGATAGTCACGAAATTTTCACTAATGATACTTTTAGAAACGTTTTAGAAATGAAATGCCATCACCCCTTAATTTTGAAACACTGTTTTCAATGGATCACACAGCCCTACCGCATCCCTCTGTGCCGTATTTCCTTTGCACAATCGAAGAGTGTTTGCACCCCTTCCCGCATGCATCCGTTGGGGCCTTTGCCACTGGAAACCCCTGCGTTCTCCCAAGCCTCCCAAATTGTTTTCCTCTTGCAATCACAGCTTCTCCAGCAATTAGACCCCAGCCCTCATTAGGTTTGCTTCACTTCAGTTCAGCACATAAACATGTTGCAGATTAGCAATCAGTCTGAGGCCAGCCTTCCTTTGGGAGCGAGAATCCGATACAGTGCGGACATCGGATTCTCGCTCTGCATCCATCCTAACAAACATATCTATGGACCATCACATGCCAATTCCTTCCATACTTCCCTTTTGTAGGTTGAACGGCTCAAATAACACTAGAAGGAGGAAACGGGGCACCTTTTTATCCCGTTGATGAGGCTACACAGTAGAATTAACACAGTTTGGTATCACTTTAACTGCCAGGGCTCAATGCTATGGAAGCATGGGAGCTGTAGTTTCACAGGTACCTCTGCTTTCTCTGCCAAAGGGTACCAAAGGGGTTGGACTGGATGGCCCACGAGGTCTCTTCCAACTCAATGGTTCTATGATTCAATGACCTATCTCGATAAAAGAGTGAAGAGCAGAGACATCGCACTGGCAACAAAAATCCACATAGTTAAAGCAATGGTATACCCCAGGGCTGTCCAACTTCTACCGGACCTTGGGCCGGAATTCCGGTCACTGATCACCTGGGGGGCCAAGCCCTGGCCCCACCCCTCCCCTCCCCCGGCTCCACCCCTCCCCCAGCTCCGCCCCCCTCCCCGCCCCCGGCATTGCATAAATATGCAATTACATATTATATTATTTAAATAAGGGGAGAGGGAGGGATGGATGGAACACATGAGGGGCATGAATATACAGAATATCAAGGCAGAAAATCCCACAATCTCTGCTTTGAGCTGGAATATATGACTGGCCACATTGATCAGCATTGAATGGCCTTGCAGTTGAAAGGTCTGTGTGCTTTCGTTCTGCCAGTTTATCCCTGGCTGATTCCATTCAGTGCAAGTCATCAAAGTAAACTTAGGTAATTGCAAAGAATGTAAATAATTCTGGGGGGAGGAAAAGGAGGGAAAGGGGTGGGAGGCCTTTCCTTGAGCTCCCTCTCCTTCAATTCCCCCTCCCTCCTTTTTCTGCCCCCCCCCCTCCTATGGCTGGCCGGTTCTCTCCTTCTCATTAAAGAGACAGTTCATGAAACGCAAATGAAGGGGTCAGAAAGGAAGGGGCTTGTGTGTGTGTGTGTCTGAGAGAGCCAGAGAGATCTTCCCTTTGCGCTGGGGAGAGGTGTGCCCAGGGCAGGTCCCCCTCCTCTCTCCCCCCCTCTCTGTCACTCACTCACGCTCTCAGACACACTCCCTCCCTCCCTCCCTCCCAAACCCCTTTTGCTTCCCTGGCGCTGAGGGCCTGAGCGCCTCCCAGATGGAGCAGCAGCAATCCTGAGGAGGAGGAAGCGGCGCTGCCGAGGGGGAAAGCCATGCGGCCGGGTCGCTCTTCCTGTTTGCTGCCAAGGGGGCGGGGCCCGAGACGTCACTCCCTCCCATTGGCCCCCTCCCTCAGGAGAAGAGGAGGCGGCCAATAGAAAGCCAAGGGGCGGGACCAAATAATAATAATAAAATAATAATATTTTTAATTGAAAAAAATATTTTAAAAATATTTTAAAAATATATTATTTATTGCAGGAGGGTAAGGGGCCATAGCCAAAGGGCTAGGGGGCCGTGTACGGCCCCCGGGCTGCCTGTTGGACAGGCCTGATATACCCTGTAGTAACCTATGGGTGTGAGAGTTGGACCATAAGGAAAGCTGAGTGGAGGAAGATAGACGCTTTGGAACTGTGGTGTTGGAGGAAAATCCTGAGAATGCCTTGGACCGTGAGAAGATCCAACCGGTCCATCCTCCAGGAAAGCAAGCCCAACTGCTCACTGGAGGGAAGGATATTGGAGGCAAAGATGAAGTCTTTTGGCCACATAATGAGAAGACAGGGAAGCTTGGAGAAGAGAATGATACCGGGGAAAATGGAAGGAAAAAGGAAGAGGGGCTGACCAAGGGCAAGATCCGGGGCAGATTTAATGGTAAGCAAACTAAGCGCCCGCTTAGGGCGCCATGTGGTCAGGGGCGCATCCGGCCGCCAGGTTCCACGCATGCGCCATTGGTGCGGTGCGACTCCAGCTGGACCAAGACACCAATTGCCCGAAACGAGGCAGAAAACGAGAAACCTTTTTGCAGCCGGAGGTGGGAGGCTCCGCCCCGGCTGCAAAAGTTCCTCCTTTTTGCCCTAGTTTAGGGCAATTGGCGTCTCCATCCATGCACCAATGGCGCATGTGCGGAACTTCTGCACATGCGCCATTGCGGCAGCGCGACTCCAGCTGGACCAAGATGCCAAGCGCTCGAAACGAGGCCAAAAAGGAGGAACTTTTTGCAGCCGGGGCGAAGCCTCCAACCTCCGGCTACAAAAGGTTCCTCCTTTTTGGCCTCACTTAGGGCAATTAGGCCTGCAGGTCGGTCCTATTCCAACCGGCTTTAGAGCTGTAATGTGCTATCTCTTAGGAATTGTTTTATTCTTGTGGTTTTATTGCTGTTGTAGATTTGTTGTTTTATTGTGGTGCTTGATGTAAGCCGCCCCGAGCCGGCTGGGAGTGGCGGCCAATAAATCTAACAAATAAATAAATAAATAAATAAATAAATAAATAAATAAATTGGCTTCTCGGTCCAGCTGGAGTCTCGCCGCAGCAATGCCGGGTGCGCGGAACTAGCTGGCTCCTCGCATGCGCACCCGGCACGCATGCGCACCCGGCACGAGACCAGAGAGCAAGGGGGCACCACAATAATGTTCACTTACCATTTTAAATTACCATTTTAGTCCGGCCCTGGGCAAGACGGATGGATGATATCCTTGAAGGGACTGGCTTGGCCCTGAAGGAGCTGTGGGTGGCCACAGCCAACAGGGAGCTCTGACCTAGGATGGTCCAGGAGGTCACGAAGAGTAGGAAGCAACTGAACGAAAAAATGACGAAAAGGGAAAAAAGCTTCACAAGTGCTTCTGAGGTCCCTTCTGCATTGCCATATAATCCAGATTATCAAAGCAGATAATCCACATCTGCTTTGAACTGGATTATATGAGTCTACACCAGTGTTTCTCAACCTGGGGGTCGGGACCCTGGGGGTCGTGAGGGGTTGTCAGAGGGGTCACCAATGACCATCAGAAAACATAGTATTTTTGTTGGTCATGGCGGTTCTGTGTGGGAAGTTTGACCCAATTCTATCATTGGTGGGGTTCAGAGTGCTCTTTGATTGTAGGGGAACTATAAATCCCAGCAATTAGAGCTCCCAAATGTCAAGGCCTATTTTCCCCAAATTCCACTAGTTTTCACATTTGGGCATATTTAATATTCGTGCCAAGTTTGGTCCAGATCCATCATTGTTTGAGTCCACAGTGTTCTCTGTATGTAAGTGAACTACAACTCCAAAAACTCAAGGTGAATGCCCACCAAACCCTTCCAGTATTTTCTGTTGGTCATGTGTGCCAAGATTGGTTCTATTCCCCCATTGGTGGAGTTCAGAATGTTCTCTGATTGTAGGTGAACTATAACTCCCAGCAACTACAACTCCCAAATGACAATATCAATCCCCCTGCCCGCACCTCACCAGTATTCAAATTTGGGTGTATCAGGTATTTCTGCCAAATTTGGTCCAGTGAATGAAAATATGTACATCCTGCATATCACATATTTACATTATGATTCATAACAATAGCAAAATCACAGTTATGAAGTAGCAACAAAAAGTAATTGTATGGTTGGGGGTCACCACAACAGGAGGAACTGTATTAAGGGGTCACGGCATTAGGAAGGTTGAGAAACACTGGTCTACACCAATGTTTCTCAACCAGTGTGCCGGGGCACACTAGTGTGCCGTGAGCGATCATCAGGTGTGCTGTGGGAAATTGGAATCTGGGGGGGGTGGGTGTAGTGTGTTGAAGTATTAAAACCCTAAGAATCCTACCTCGATAAAGGCACAAAATTACAACCCCCTTCCCAACCATTGTTTACTTGGTCTCTCCCTCTCCATGCATTGGGAAGGTCCGCCTCCCTTTCCCCAAGTAGATACCTCCTCTTGCCTCCTGGGGGTTCTGTGTGGGAAATTTGGCCCAGTTCTGTCATTGGTGGGGTTCATAATGCTCTTTGATGGTAGGGGAACTATAAATCCCAGCAACTACAACTCCCAAATGTAAAGGTCTATTTCCCCTGAACTTTTATCTGCGTTCATATTTGGGCATATTGAGTATTCATGCCAAGTTTGGTCCTGATCCAACATTGTTTGAGTCCACAGTGCTCTCTGGATATAGGTGAACTACAACTCCAAAACTCAATGTCAATGCCCACCAAACTCTTATCACATTTTCTCTTGGTTATGGGAGCTCTGGGTGGGAAGTTTGTGTCTTTCTGCCATTCCTGCCAGGATATCTATGTTGTGTTCATCGAAACAGGCCCAGGTTTCACACTGAGTGTATAAATACACTTAAAAACATATTAACTATATGTATGACTGTGTTAGAGTGTCATTTTGTGTCATTTTGGTTGGTGGCGTGCCCCAGGATTTTGCAAATGTAAAAAGTGTGCCATGGCTCAAAAAAGGTTGGGAAACACTGGTCTACACTATCATATAATGCAGTTCAAAGCAGATAATCTGGATTTTATATGGCAATATAGAAGGGCCCTCAACCTCCCTAGAAGTACAGATAAAATAATAATATTTGAACACATATACAAGATGCAAGTCTTATAAGGATGGATAAAATGTCCATTGTCACGATGCAACATATTCAAAGCTTGACTTGGTCCTGAGTGGGAGATTAAGACTCACTAACTTTACAAAAGCCCTCCTATGCTGGAAATGGTTGGAACTGGTTTGTCAATAGGAAATACCTGGGTCTTCTCCTTGCAGGTGCAATGAGGGAAACTGTCGTGCTGATCGCCGTTACGCCAGTCTCCACCGCAAAGCCATGGAACGACTTCATACGGATTCTTTCCGAAAGCCCTTCTTTGACAGATTACATCCCCGTGGCATCCCTGCCGGAGAAACTGGATTCGTTTGTGGAGCCCTGTTAGCATTAAAATATCACTTTCATGAAACAGCATGCCACAACCATCCAGCCGAAAATGTTGCCTTCTGCAGAGCGTTTTGGACGAAAATCGTTCCTGGCAGATGTTTATCCAACCAACGTTAAGAACCTCCGCAGAGGGCGATACCACAGTTTCCCAACGCAACTGGTTCCAGGTCCCTAATAACTACATTTCAACCCTAATAACTATGTCTAGGCTTAAGTTAGACAGTTTCTTGGAAAAGAGAAGCAAGTGTGAATATTAGCCCAAATATGCACATCATGCAATCCAATGGGCTCCAGGTAGTCTTGGGTCTATGTTATAAGATCCCTGCCTTGCGGTCCACCTGGACTCACTGGGAGCATGCTTGAAGGAATGAGAAAGGATGATCCAGGCAGACAAAAGGGTCAAGATCCTATATGTGAAGACGGCTGGGTAACGCAGCGAAGAAGTCACCCTCCCACGTCCCAGGCCAGGATTACCCATAAGGCCAACATAGGCCATGGCCTAGGGGTGCAAGCCAAGAGGGGGCACAGATCACGGACCAAAAAAAATGTTGAAACAAATAAAAACGCAACGCGCATGGAGATGAGGAAGGAAGGATACCGGAGGTCCTCCTTTTCGGCGCCACCCCTGCCCCTTCCTGAATACCAGCTCCTGCCTCTGCTATTGTTGCGCAAATGGCGTATGCACAGGGGCTCTCGACACTGACGTCGACGTCAACAGGAGGAACAATTAACTCCCTCGATGCCAACAGCATCCACTTGCTGGCTCCTTCAGTGCAAGTACAGGAAACTCCATTGCGCAGTCTGCGCATGCCCTGACACCATGAGAGCTGGTATTCCTCCTCCAACACAAGGAGGAGACTCCTCCTTACTGGAGAGAGAAGCGCAAGTGCCGGCTACGGCACATGCGCAAACCCCAGTACAGGAGAGAAGCCCAACGCGACAAGCCCCGGTATCGGGGAGAAGCGCGGCATCGGTATAGCTGCTGACTACAACGCATGCGCAATCCCCGATACCAGGTAGGAGCCAAGTGCCTCAAGCCCCGGCATCAGGGAGGAGGCTCCTCCGCCCATGCCTGCATCCATAGTGCCTGCCGAGAGGGAAACTCCTGTGGCGGACCCAGTGGGGCCACACCGGGAGAGCTGAATGCGCGACCCTAAGGGGGACGAGTGGATGAAAGGATGGGGGGGGGGTGCGGTAGAGGTTGGCTTAAAGAGGGCGTAATTCCAAAGTGTGGCCTAGGGCACAAAAAGGTGTTAATCCGGGCCTGCCACATCCCCATTGGGCACAAGGGAAGTCCTGCTGGCAGACTTCAATCCTCGGGGAGACTTAGGGTGGCATCTATACTATAGGATTAATGCAGCTCGATGCTACTTTAAGTTCCCTGGCTCAATACTATGGAATCCTTGGATTTGTAGTTTGGCAGAGAAGAGGCTGGAAATGAGAGGAGTGGGGTGAAATCTTTCCCTTCCCTGTCAGCGCAGGCAAAAGCAAACTGATGCAGCCTCTCCAGCTTCTTCGTGAATAACCGTCACCATCTTGACCACACTCAAAGACCCCTTTGCTGGCTTGGCACTGTCCCCTCAAGGTTGGAGAAGCTGTGGGAGAGCTGAAGCCGGGGGAGGGGGTGGAGCCAGGTTGTGCCATGCCCCGCCCCCTCCCCCTGGCTTCAGCTCTCCCACAGCTTCCCCAACCTTGAGGAGGCAGTGCGAGCGAGGGGCGGGAGTCATGGCCACCATCCCCAGCGCCGCTCTCCGCCATGACTCCCGCCCCTCGCTCGCTGGAGGAGGAGGAGCATGAGCGATGGACGGGCTTCAGTGGGCGGGGCTCCTCCTTCACACGGCTTCAGCGAGCGAGGGGCGAGAGTCATGGCGGGAGTCATGGCGAATTAGAGGCTGGCTGGGGAAACGACCGGAGGAGGTGGCGCCCCGGCCCCTTCTTCTTTTTCTTCGCCGCCGCCTGGCCCTTCCTCCTCCTCCCCCAAGCAGCAGGAGTTCGACAGGAGGGGGGGAAGGAAGGGGGGCAGAGAGCTTTTCCTGCGACACAGCAGGAGGTCCGTCACAGCACACTACTGTGCCGCGTCACAGCAGTTGGGAAACACTGCTATAAGACAGTGCTGTCCAACTTCTACGGGCCCAAGGGCTGGAAATCCGGTCACCGATCACCTGGGGGGCCGAAGGGTCTGCCGCCGCCCCCAGCTCCGCCCCCTCCCCGGCTCTGCCCCCTCCCCGGCTCCAATTTACTTACAATTGTCCTTGAGTTGTGGAGTTGTAGTTCACCTCCATCCAGAGAGCACTGTGGACTCAAATAATGATGGATCTGGACCAAACTTGGCATGAATACTCAATATACCCAAATGGGAACACTGGTGGATTTGGGGGAATGTTTCCTAATACCTTTGAGTTATTTGAGTCCACACTCAAATTGGGACACACCAAAAAAAACCCAAACACCTCAATGCCGTCGCAGGGCTTGATGGGGCCTCCTTTCCCAGAGGCGAGGGGAGGAGGCCCAAAGAGCTCCCTCCCTCCCTCCCTGAAGGGAAAACAAGCCGCGGGGCAGGCACAAAGCAAGCCACCGAGCGCCCTGCCCGCGGGGGACGGCAGCACAACAAGGGGGAGGGGTGCGGAGGAGGGGAAGGAAGCGTTGCCAAGGAAACTGCCGCTGAGGGACCCTTCCCTCCCCCACTCACCCACTGTCCCGCTTTCACTCGAGCCAGGCCCTTACCCATACTGCGGGAGCCCCGCTGCAGGGCCAAAGCGCCAACGCCGCCGCCGCCGCCGTCCCCGAAGAGCCGAGGCAAAGCTCAGTCCGGGCGCAGAGGCTCTCCCAACCATGGGGCAGGAAGCGAGGGCCCTCCACAGGAAGAGGACGGAGCCAGGAGAGGCTTTCCCTGCCCCACTCCCCTCCTCCCTCTCTCTGAGGGAATGGGGGCTGGCCTGGAAGCAGCCGCGAGGGAGGAGGAGGCGCGTGCCCAGGCCGGCCGCAAATCCCGTGGGACCCGAGATTTCGGCAGCTATCGTGAGACTACGCAGCCACAGACGGGATTTCGACCTCCCTCGAAATCCCGTCTGTGGCTGGCGTAGTCTCGCGATGCTTGCCTAAACCCGGAAGTAGGTTTTTTTTATTTTATTTTATTTTTTATTTGTATTTTATTTTAAAAAGTTAGGGGGGCGGAGGGAAGGGGCTCGGGGGCCGCGTACGGCCCCTGGGCCGCCTGTTGGACAGTCCTGCTTTAAGCTATACAATGAGGCTGGTTTTTCACCCCAAGCCCTTGTAAAACCATTCTTGGAGCTAGAGTGACTTCTCCCCAACCTGCCCGCTCTGATCCCAACTCCCTTTCCCACCCTTCCAGCCTGGCTAACGAAAGGAAACGCCGGCATTCCTCCCTGGCTTCACCCAAATCGATTGTGGCACGTCCTGGCACCCAGCTAGTTCGCTGCAAAGGGCCCCCGCGATTATTGCGACTTCCTTTCGACTCATGGGCAACCCTCGGTGATCTTTCAGTTGTGGTATGCGAAGCCAAACACAGGCCAGCATTTTTTCCGCCGTGGTTGTAATTTTGGCCTGTAATTTTATCACTCAAATCTAAATCCACTTCAGAAACACCATAAACTAATTGTCGCTGGATAAACTGAAACTTTGCGAGCGGTTTGGAAGAGTGATTGAATAAAAAGGCAAATAAAAAACAAATGTGGCCCGCGCCGGGGAGGGCTTTTCTTGGCAGGACAAAAAATGGCCCGAGATTTCTGACTGTTCCCTTTTTCCCTTTCTTGGGTTTGATTGCAGATATCCAGTTTAGGATTCTCAACGCAGCCAAAGCCAGCAGGTTTCGTTTATTTTGGAGTGCGCTTATTCAGCACTTCGCCGCCATATGCGCATCATGTTTTGTTTCTTTTCCTAAAAAAAAAAAACACAAAGGGGGGGAAATCACAGCAACGGGCTGGATCAAATTGGCATGTCGCAAGGGTACCCATTTCCAAAGGATATTTATCGCTCCCTGTTCGCAATATGGATTTCAATCTGTGTTCACAGCTTGCGAAGCTAAAGCCCGTCCGTAGTTTACGTTAGGCCAAAAAAAAAGATCCCGACGACTACCGGTTCGCCTGCTTTGCTTCATTCATATTAAGAAACAATATACAGAGGATATAGAGCGATTAGCTCTGTTTACGCTGAATAAAAAAGGGGCTTGGAGCAGGCGTAAACAGCCAAACCGGGCACAAGAGCCGACCGGCTCCTGGTAATTCACTTATGAATGGAAATCTTCTTTTGCGAAAGCTCTAAGCGCCGGCAAATCTGGGAATGTCAAACAATGGCAATTCTTACATGCGGCCTCCTGCGCCGTCATAAACAAGCCCCCATCAAAGCACCCAAAAGCAGGCTTGCAAAGCCATCTCTATCAAGAGATCAAAAGCACAAAAATGTAATCCGAGGCCATCTCCTATGCGCTCAAATGTCATATTAGAAGCACCCTTCTGATTGGGAGGCAAGAGCCATGCAAACCCAAGTTGCATCTGTATCAGGGCTGTCCAACAGGCAGCCCGCGGCCCGCACACGGCCCGCCAGCCCCTTGGATCCGGCCCCCCTACCCTCCTGCAATAAAAATAAAAAAATTTAAAATCCCGAATTTTTTTAAAAAATCCCCCAAAAAATCCCCCCCCCCAAAAGTGTGCATTTGCGCGTCACTTCTGCCGCCCTGACGCTGTGGGAGGGGCCAAGGGGAGCCATCCTTAGCTTCGCCCTCCCTCCTACAACGTCAGCCAGGGCGGCAGAACCAGGAGAAATCGCCACTTCTGCCACCCTGGCTGACGCTGTGGGAGGAAGGGAGGGGCCAAGGGGAGCCATCCTTAGCTTCGTGACCATGCCCCCCGCGAGCGACCACGTCCCCCGCTGCGGCCCGGCCCACCCCCTGATCAGTCACCGGAATTCTGGCCCTTGGGCTGGTAGAAGTTGGACAGCCCTGATCTGTATTGTAGAATGAATGCGGTTTGGTACCACTTGAGCTGCCATGACTCATTGCTATGGATTCCTGGGAGTTGTAGTTTGGCAGAGAAGTCGAAAGACTTTGTAAATCTCTCTCCGTGGGGCTGCCTTTGAAGACTGCTCGGAAGCTTCAATTGGTCCAACGGACAGCAGCCAGGGAGATAACCGGAGCGGCACTCAGGGAGCGCACAACTCCCCTGTTGTGCCAGCTCCACTGGCTACCAGTTTGCTACCGGGCACAATTCAAAGTGCTGGTTTTGGCCTTTGACCAAGCTCCAAACCAGGGGTGGGCAACCTACGGCCTGCGGGCCAGATCCAGCCCGGCAGCCAATTCTGTCTGGCCCAGGAGAAGGGCATCAGGGGCGGGGCCAAGAGGAAGCCGTGCCGCTGCCGCCATCCCATTGTGGGTTCCAATCGTCTGCTGCTCTGCTCTGCTCTGCTCTGCTGTGGCGGCTGGGTCCGCTTTGCCATCCTCTGGGCCGGGTCCATTGGGCCATTCCATCTTGGGATCCTTCCTCTCTTGAGGATGTCAGCCTCCATCTTGGTTCGCACCTTATCTTCTTGAATTTCATTTCATTTAATTTTAGTGGTTTTTATTATTATTTTTAAAATAATTTTATAATAATATAATAAATAATATAATAAATAATAAAATGTTATATTATATTATAGTTTCAATATATTATAATGTCTATTATTATTATGTTGATTGTTTTTTGATGTTCATACTTTTTGTGATGTGCACGGCCCCATGTAACCCGCTCCGCGTCCCCTTCGGGGAGATGGATGCGAGCTATAAATAAAATTATTATTGTTATTATTATTATTATTATTATATATACTATAATATAATAATTATGATATTAATACCAATAATATATGAATATTTCTTGATATATTAATATGTTAATATTAATGATGTGTAATATACTGTATAGTAAATAAATAAATAAATTGCGTAGATTAGAATGTAGTTCAGCCTTTAGGTGCGGACCTCCATAATATTTTTTGGCTCTCGTGTGGCCCCTTGGAAAAAATAATTGCCCACCCCTGCTCTGGAGGGACCAAGTCTTTCCGAAGGCTGACGTCCATGGCCCTGTTTGCTTTAGAGATAACATTTTTGGTGGAGCCAATGCTGTCAGATTTCGAAACACCGATAACGTGGGCCTTGCATCTTGCCTTTCAAGCTGCGGATCTGCTGTAATAAGGAATACATAGGCATCTGGTGACGTGTGATGGATTTGCGAGAGGGGCTTCGGAGCTTATTCATCCCCCCTCCTTCCATCTCCACCACTTTCTCCTTTCCAACAAGGACTCAAGAGATCCCTTTGCATTTTATGCGAAGACACCGCTCTGGGTTTCACCCATGGAAGCGAAACATAGGAGAATACAAGGTGGAAACACCTGGTTAACATATAAAGAGCTATTAAAAATTTGGGCTAAAAACATTGGAAGACAAATCAAATTACACGAGTGGCAGATAATCTGGACCAAGAAAATAAAATACACTTACGCTACAGATATGAAGGAAAACTGGAGGAAGATGTTCCATAGGTGGTACATCTCTCCACAAAAATTAGGCACAATGTATAAAAATAACCAAAAAAATTGCTGGAAAAGTCACTCAGAGCAAGGTAATTTCTACCACATGTGGTGGTCTTGTAAAGAAACAACAACTTGCTGGAGACAGATACACAGGGGCGGTCTAAGGTAATTTTTAATGGTAGGCGAAAATTATTTTGGCGCCCCCCCCCAAAAAAACATAATTCCCCCCAACATTATTTTGGCGCCCCCCCCAATTCAGGCGGTACCTTGCGTGCGCTCTTCCTCTCCTCGCGCCTCCTGGTTCCCCTGCCAGCCCCACCCACGGGGCGTTGCAGAGGGCAGGGCAGCGCTCTCCCTTGCCCTCTGCAACGCCCATGGGAGGGTCAGCAGCGGCAACCAGGAAGCAGGCATGTAGCCAGGGGGGCTAAGGGGCTTCAGCCCCCGAAATTCTCAGGGTGGTCGCGAAAAGGCCTTACTGGTACATTATTTAAACTGTTATGTTTATTCATATCATGATCTGATCACCATGCTCATTATATCCCACATTAGTGGGGTTATTGGGATAACAATACAAAAGGTTTGCTAGGGTAGACCCTCTTCCACCCAGTCTCAGCCCCCCGGAACAAACTCAGCCCCGAAACAAAATCCTGGCTACGGCCCTGCCAGGAAGAGTGCCTCCTGGTTCCCCTGCCAGCCCCACCCATGGGGCGTTGCAGAGGGCAGGGCAGCGCTTTCCCTTGCCCTCTGCAACGCCCATGGGAGGGGCCAGCAGCGGGAACCAGGAAGAGCGCCTCCAATGCCCTACAATGCCCCGCGGAAACGGTGGCGCGCGGGAGCGGCTGCGCCCGGCGGGCGGGAATTCGCCCCACAATGCCCCCTTCCAAGATGGCCCCCTTCCAAGATGGCAGCTGCGTAAGTCGCTTATATGGTGGGGCCGCCCCTGCAGATACATAAAGAAGTACAAAAAATATCAAAAAGGAAAATCCCATTGAAACCTGACTATTATCTTTTAGGTCTATTGGACAAAGAATTAAATTTAGAAATAAATGAAGACAAACTTTTTTGGTATATGTCGACAGCCGCACGTATGGTTTTTGCAAGACATTGGAAAACTGATAATATTCCGACAACTGATCAATGGCTAGAGAAAGTCCACGATATCAAGAATATGGACAGATTGACTTTCCTTCTGAGTAGAAATACCGGAAACACAAGAAAAGAAACAGATTGGAGTTTACTGAATGACTATATGGAAAAAAACATACTTAATGATAAGTTAACCTAAAGATACTGTACTATATACGGAATACTTTTGTACTAAACGTAAGGTAAAAGGAATTATTTGTAGATAAATTGTTTGGAGAAATACACTAAGATAAATGAATAACTTTAAAGAGGAGAGTGGAAGTCACCTAAATGTCTTCTTTCGTGTTGAGTTTCTTGTTTTTTCTTTTCTTTTCTTTTTTTTTCTCCCTCATTCCTGCCCCCTATCCCTCCCTTCCCCCACATTTATCCATACCACTTTCTTTTTTTTCTTTTTCTTTTTCTTCCTCTTTTGTCCAAGCTGTGTTTTTAACTTTTAGTATTTGTATCACATATATTCACAAAATTAATTTAATTTTTTTTTTTTAAAAAAAAAGAGAGATCCCTTTGCATTTGCAAACAAAGCAAAAGCGCTGAATGTCGGCGGTGACGGGAAGAGCAGGTTTTTGCCAACTTCTGGATTCAAATGTTTTCCACTTCAGAGTGGCAATTGTGGTCGGAGGAAAGGTGCTTGGTTCTCTTTCTCTGTGAGATTCGATCCCACCTCCTTTTCCTCCAGGAGCAAGATGTGGGAAGTGCCACGGATGGATCGGCCTTTCCCTTGGGCGCCACTTAAAAGAGAAGCTGTTGCTTGCTACCCAGGCCGCTCCATCTATTTTAGCATGACGCCAGGCCCCATTATTACTCAGAATGGAAAATTACATTGCAAAATTATCTGTTCAGTTTCATGGGCTCTCTTCTTCCCCCGCCTGCCCGCCCGCCCGGCCATTCCTTTCCCCCTTTTCCATTCCAAAGGGGCCGTTTGCCAAGCAAGGCCCATTGGCGCTGCCAGCTTGATTCACTTTTGAAAGCACCTGGCCATGAAAGGGAATGGGGTCTCGGCGCTCATTTGTTAACGCTGCCAGCCTGAACAGAAAGGGCCAAATGGTTTCAACAGGCAAACAGAACAGAAATGCAGAAACAGGGATGATCAAAGTTACCATTTTTTCTTAGGCTCTAGAAGATACCTTAAAACCAAGGGATTCATAGTTTTCCCAAAAACACCAGGCTGGAAGTGATCCCATAATCCCCTAACTTTCCCCACATGGGAACCTAAGGCTCTTCCCATGGCCCCATGGTCCCACATGACAAAGCCCCTGTAACCCACACTTTATGAATACACCCAGTTATTTTCCTTTTGCATTACTCTTGTGGACTTTTGCTCATTCCCAAAGACTTTTTCCTTTCTGTCTAGGACCCCTTGGGCAGGCATGTAGCCAGGGGGGGGGCTAAGGGGGCTTCAGCCCCCCTGGCTACATGCCTGCCCAATTCTCAGGGTGGTCCACGAAAAGGCCTTACTGGTACATTATTTAAACTGTTATGTTTATTCATATCATGATCTGATCACCATGCTCATTATATCCCACATTAGTGGGGTTATTGGGATAACAATACAAAAGGTTTGCTAGGGGAGACCCTCTTCCACCCAGTCTCAGCCCCCGAAACAAACTCACACACCCCGAAACAAAATCCTGGCTACGGTCCTGCCCTTGGGCTATCTTTTATGAACCTAATAAACTGTGTATCTTTCTGGTGGGTACACAGGGGTGATCTGGATGGTATATTTTCCCCATAAACCCCAATGTATCTCCCCTCTTATGTTTTCCCCATGTATGTAACTTTAAAAATATGAAAGTGCCACTGTTTACCTTTAGCCAGCTACCTGGGTCGAGGTTTCCCAGCTGCATTCCTGAAGCCTTGATTCAATCACCCATTCACAAGCCTCGTTTGCATGACAATAGCAGGAGCCAGCTCTTTCCAAAAGGGTCTCTCCCCCTTGGGCCAAACCTGGTTTCTGCTAATCAATAGACAAAGGCCTCTGAGTTTAGCCTGCCTTTGTGCCATTGATTAATAGGCAAAACTATTTCTATATTTCATAAACGGCCACCTCTATCAGCCTCAGAAACTGGTACATGGCTACGGCTTCTTCATTTGTTTACCATCCAAAGAACTGAGACCCTGCAGCAATATATTAATCTGTGTCTATCAAATAGAGAAAAACACAGATGAGGACATTTGATCATCAACCAAAAGACAATAGAATGGCTCAGCCTGAGAACAGGAGGGTTCTTGCTGGACACTTGGACACTTGATCTACATATTTAATCCCATCAAAATGTTTTTCTGCCTTCATTGTTCTACTCATCACTCACCTCTTCACCCTCATTGGCTGGAAACTGGGAGAAGATGCAGCCAGCCAGCAAGATTCCATCATATCAGCACAAAGCTGGTCTGGGGGGCGGGAAGTGGGAAATTCGAATCTGTAACCTTATAAAATGGCATGTATTTTGAATGTAACCTTATGACTTCTTTGCAACAAGGATATTGCGGTTGTCATCCTCTTCCGCTGATAAGAAATAAAGACCTCGGTGGTTTTTCTTCAACTTTTGGTGAGATTTCTTTGGGAAACAATTGGGGTGGGATCTTGGGGTCCTGCTTTGCTCACCAAGGGTTTCGATCCCTCTTCTTGGGCGCTAGGGCTCTTGCCCCTTTTGGGCAGGGCCAACCCAAATTCTGCTTGGTAACAGATGGAATCTCTTTTCTTATGGTTGCAATCCATTGGTTTTGTGTTCCTTCCAGCATCATCTGATAGGAAGAAAACTGTGAAGTCTTGGCTCTGCCTTTTCCTCTCCTCTGCTTTAGTTCCTCTTGTTTATAGGTTTTCCCAATAGTGTAGATTCCTTCCTTTGTATTGGTTTTTGAGTGGAGCATAAAAAAACCCCAGAGGCCATCCTTAGTAGGTCTATTATTCCTTTTGCCTGTATAGAGCCCTTTTGCTAGACTCCTCCTTTTTTTCTGCAGCAAAGCTACGGTGAACAGAGGCTTGGGCATTATCTGGTAATCTTAGGCCCAAGCAATCCAAAACAGGTATTCTTATACCAGCAGTCCCAGAGACAATGAAAGCTTTTGACCAGCTTAAGCTTCACAAGAAAGAAGATTGAGACAGTTTATAAGGAACAGCTTGTCAACCTTAGCTTTCACCAGAGGCAGAAGACTCCAGGCAGGTGAGTGCAGCCAGCAAAATCTCCTTTTGTAATGTACTGTTTTAAGTTACCTTCGATGGAGTTAACCCTTTATTCATCTTGTGTTTAGTAAACTCATTTTGGTTGGCTTTCCACCTTGCCTAAAGTGCCTCTGTGTGTTAAGGGTCTTAATCTTAACAGAAGGTATACAAATAGCTCTCGAGCAAAGCCAGGCACTATATTTTTTCCAAAGGCTCGGGCGTGCCATCAGCAATAATACATTAGCTATCCAGTTCATTTAAAATTCTATCTATACAATGCACATTCAAATCATCAATCAATGGCGGAAGCCGTATTTCATGTCCGTCGTTAAAACAGTCTGTTCCAAATAAAATGCTGCAGTTACTGTGCGCAGGCCTGGTCCCAAAACCACGATTTTACTTTCTTCCTGGAAGCTAGGAGAGATGGGGTCGATCGTATTTCGCTTGGAAGCGCATTCCACAGGCGGGGGGCCACAGCCGAGAAGGTCCTGTCTCTCGTCCCCGCCAGCCGCAGTTGAGTTGCTGGCGGAAGCGAGAGCAGGGCCTCCCGGGATGATCTTAAGTTACAAGGTGGGATGTAGCAGCAGATGCGTTTGGATAAGTAAACTGGGCCAGAACCGTATAGAGCTTTAAAGGTCAAAACCAGCACTTTGAATTGAGCCCGGAAATGGACCGGCAGCCAGTGGAGCTGACACAACAGGGGGGTGGTATGCTCCCTGTATGTCGCTCCTGTTAGTAGCCTGGCTGCCGCCCGTTCAACTAGTTGGAGTTTCCGAACCGTTTTGAAAGGCAGCCCCACATAGAGTGTGTTGCAGTAATCTATTCGGGATGTGACAAGAGCATGGATCACTGTCGCCAGATCAGACTTCCCAAGGTACGGGCGCAGCCGGCACACAAGTCTTAACTGGTTGTGGGGGTCGGGAGCAGTTCAGGGTTTTGCCCTCCCTTCTGCTCGAGATCCCCGTGTACAACTGGTGGGCCACTGTGTGATACAGAATGCTGGACTAGATGGGCTGAGGTCCGATTCAGCATGGCTCTTCTTATGTTCTTATGTAGAAACCTCATGTAAATTTCAGACTAAATCCCAGCATATCGATTCACAACCCATTACCATTGAAGATCACACCTCGACTCAATTTGGGACTAGACTTAAGCCATCTTCTCCATGCTGATTGTGCAGGGGCTTGTGGGTTCATCAATCCTGCTTTGTGTTTCTTTCCAGTGGCACCTGGCAGGAGGCTCTGCTTCTGGATTGGGGCCCTCTTTGAACTCCAGAACCGACCACACACACACACAGAGACACACACACACACACACACACACTGAAGCAAGGCAGCATCAACCAGGTGGTCCCTATCAGCCCCGGATGATTTCTCCGCCTTCTCACTCTCTCTTTCGGCCTGTTTTTATTTCGTCAGCGAGAGTTTGGCAGCCTAAAGGTCAGGGACCTTTCCCGTCGCCAGGGATTCTGCAGCAGAAAGGGAGAGCAATGCCTTTATAAGGAGACGAAGGGAAAGAAAGTAAGGAAAGGCAAAGGCTTGGGAGGGGAATGCAAGAAGCAAACCCGGACCCAGGACACTCGTCTCTGGACTTGTTCATTCTGGGTGTGAAAAATACCACTTGGGCATTCCACATGCACCCTGCCAATCATTGGCTCTCATATTCATAGAAAAGGACATAGGCAATGTGCTATATAAAATGTAATATATCAATCAAGGTGAGGGCTAAGAAGCCTACTACATATGTCATAGAATACAATAGTACAGTGGTTCTCAACCTTCCTAATGCCTTGACCCCTTACTTTATCCAATCACTGTGTCTGCATGTTTCTTGGCGCGAGGTGTGTCATGCTTGCACACGCAACTGCAAAAGGCCACCTGACTTGGATCTGCGCACATCATTTGAAAATACATCACACAGTCCTAGACACTTGGGAAGTGTTCAACTTGTGATTTTGTGATATGAAAGCCAGCATATAGATCTCGTTTGCTGTGACGTACTGTGTTTTTGTGTCAGTAAAATAACAATAATAAATGCTTCTCATCCAGCATCAAGAGAGAGTGAAAGATGGAGATCACGTTCCTAGCATCATTCTGTTGCAATGAGGATGGGTTTAAGGCTATTGAGAAGTCTGACTTGGCCGCGGTGGTCCATGCTCTGGTTACATCCCGTATAGATTACTGCAACGCTCTCTACGTGGGGTTGCCTTTGAAGACTGTTCAGAAGCTGCAACTAGTCCAACGGACAGCAGCCAGGTTGATAACAGGAGCGCCATTCAGAGAGCGTACAACTCCCCTGTTGTGCCAGCTCCACTGGCTGCCAGTTTTCTCTCGGGCACAATTCAAAGTGCTGGCTTTAGCCTTTAAAGCCCTAAACGGTTCGGGTCCAACTTACCAGTCCGAACGCATCTCTCCCTATGAACCATCGAGATGTTTAAGATCATCCGGAGAGGCCCTGCTTTCGGTCCCGCCTTCTTCGCAGGCGTGACTGGCGGGGACGAGAGCCAGGGCCTTCTCCGTGGTGGCTCCTCGGCTTTGGAACGCCCTCCCTAAAGACATCAGATCGGCCCCCTCCCTCCTGACGTTTCGCAAGAAAGTCAAGACCTGGTTATTTGAGCAGGCATTTGTTGATGAAATATAAGGCTTAATTGGATATAAGGAATGGCGACGATGTGATGGAAACTGATTTCAACATGACGCTGAGGCTGCAATTGTATGTTTTTAATTGTTAAATTGTTATTATATGTTTTTTCTGGGGGGTTGACTTGTTGCTGTGTTGTATTGAGGGCAGAGACTGCCTGTGTAAACCGTCCCGAGTCGGCTTCGGGCTGAGAGGGGCGGTATAGAAACGTGACAAACGTGACAAATAATATTCAACCAGCAGCAAATGCCTATCAATAAACCTGGAGTTCCTCCATGCGGTCGGCCTGTTATCTCATCTTTAGTGGCAAGGAATGGCTGTGTTGTGCCTTTCTCTGGGCCATTGGGAAAGACAAGTATGAGGAAAGTGCGAAGTCCCCTTCCTCCAGCTGGCCAAGGGGACATGAAAGCAAAGGGAGCGCTTCAAGGGACTCGCAGGCCCCTCCGAAGAGATGGAATCAGCCGCAAAGCAGAGACACTGGGTCCATCTCCTGCGAGAAGGGCCTGTGCCTTCCCTTTGAAGATAAGGACAATCCAGAGTGTCTCCGGGCACTTCAAGGACAGCGGGGCTTCCAGAGAGATCCCAGGCTTTGATGGGGAAGGGAAGGGGGGTGGCGGCCTGGCTTTCCGCTTCCTTTCCTGCCATTCCACGTCAATTGTAGGGTGGTCAATGGCCAAGGGAGAGGAAAGGCCAAAACCACCAAGAGGGCCCCCATTTGAATCAGGTCGCCACATACTAATTGAGAGACACTGATGCAAGCTGAGGAATAATCCCTAATTGTGCAATTAAGGATGGTGTAATTGGGAATTACGGAATGACGCAAAGCAACCTCTTCTTGTGCACAATGGACTCAATCTTTTGTAACTATGACTACACTAAAGATCAGGCATGGGCAAACTAGGGCCCTCCTTCCAGATGTTCTGGACTTTGACTCCCACCATTTCCATACGGGGACATGAGAGAAGCCTCCCACAGGATGATAACACACCCGGGCAATGTCCCCTGGGCAGCGTCCTTGCAGACAGCCAATTCTCTCACATCAGAAGTGACTTGCAGTTTCTCAAGTGGCTCCTGACATGGGGAAAAAATCACTAACAAATAGAGAGATGAGGTGATATGACTCTCTTGGCCAATTTATGACCCCATGAACGCCCTCCCAGGATCCAGAAAGGCAGTTGCCTTGCCTTCAGATGCGCCCGATGCCCTCTAGAAAGCACAGGCAGTCCCCAAGGTACAACAACATGGGCTCTAAAGTAGAAATGTGTATAACGTCAAGAAGCTTGATAGTAAAGATCAGGCATGGGCAAAATTGGGCCCCCCCTCTAGGTGTTTTGGACTTCAGCTCTCACCATTCCTAACAGCCGGTTATTATTGTTGTTATTGTTACCATTATGGTTATATTTATAAACTGCATCACTAGGAGTATAATCTAGACCAGGCATGGCCCAGGCCCGGATTAACCCCTTTTGGCGCCCTAGGCCACACTTTGGAATTACACCCCTAAACCAACCTCTACCGCACCCCCCCCCCACCTCCTCCTCGCGTCGCCATGCGCCCTACTTCCTTGAGACAAGGAAGGAGGGCGCGAGAAGGAGGAGGCGGACGGAAGCCCTGCCCCCGGTGCCGGCAACGGCCCTGGGGGCGGGGCTTCCATCCGCCTCCTCTTCGTGGTGCGCCCTCCTTCCTTGAGTCAAGGAAGGAGGGTGCTTGAGGAAGAGGAGGAAGGAAGGGAAGCCCCCGGGCCCTTGCGGTGCACGCGCACCCTCCTTCCTTGACTCAGGGAAGGAGAGCATGAGGAGGAAGAGGCAAAGGGAAGCCCTGCCCCCGGGGCCGCTGCCGGACATGCGCTGCAGGAGGCCGGCCCCTCTGCCTCCTCCGTCATGTTCCTGGGTGCCGCGCATGCCCGGCAGTGGCCCCGGGGGCTTCTCTCCGCCTCCTCCTTCTCACACCCTCCTTCCTTGGCAAGGGGGCAGGGGTGATGGCGAGGGGGGGCACCATTCCTTCCTCCCCGCCCCCTCGCAGCACTCTCCCCCCGCCCTCCCCCGAGAGAGAGAGAGAGTTGCGTTGCGGTTTTGATTTAACATTTTTTGGGGGTCCGTGTGAATTGCGCCCCCCTTGGCTTGCGCCCCTAGGCCATGGCCTAGGGTGGCCTTATGGGTAATCCGGGCCTGCTTGGGCTCTCCCTCCAGGTGTTTTGGACTTCAACTCCCACCATTCGTAACATCCTCGGGCCCCTTCCTTTACCCTTTCCTTTCCCACTTAAGCAACTGGGGGGGGGGGAAAGGAAGGGGCCCGAGGCTGTTAGGAATGGTGGGAGTCGAAGTCCAGAACATCTGGAAGGAGGGCCCAAGTTTGCCCAAGCCTGATTGAGATGCAAAGAAGTAACATAACGTTTGGGCTCAGAAAGAAAGAAACGAAGCGTAGATCTGGGCTCATGCAGTGGTTGAACAATGCTACCTTATCTGTCACTTGCGATGCTGCTCCACAATGAAACGTGCATCCAGATGTGCATGCGCAACACACAGCCATGCCAGGCATATGACCTTGGAGGCATCTACGGACAACGCCGACTCTTTGGCTTAGAAATGGAGATGAGCACCAACCCCCAGAGTCGGACATGACTGGACTTAATGTCAGGGGAAAACCTTTACCTTTACTAGGCTTGGAGTGTCACCAGATACTGTTGTTTTCATTTAACAACAACAACAACAACAATGATAATATAATATGTTTGATGTGTGATCCAATACAGAAGCCAGCATAGTCATCTTGTTTGCTGTGGACTAATCATGTTGTGCATCAAATAATAATTTTTTATTTATTTATTTATTTATTATTCGTTCTTATATACCGCTCCTTCCGGCGGGCTCGGGGCGGTTTACATAAAACACATTGCACAATACAATTTAATACAGCAACAATAAAATCTAAAAATCTAAAAACATACTACATCTAGCCAAGAATCTACATAACAATTTCAACTACATTCCAACAAGCGCTAACTCAAGGGCCAGCAAGGTTGAAGGCTTGCCTAAACAGAGCTGTCTTGCAAGCTCTCCGAAATGGGCCCAACTCCCTGATAGCGCGGACCTCATCCGGCATGGAATTCCATGAGGATGGTGCTGCCACACGGAAGGCTCTCGATCGTGTCGTCGACAGCCGACAGGACTGGATCGAGGGGACTACTAGGAGGTTCTGTTCTTCCGCACGTAGTGATCTCGGGGGAACATATGGGGTAAGGCGGTCCCTCAGGTACACCGGCCCTAGACCATGCAAGGCCTTAAAGGCCAACACCAACACCTTGAAAACGATCCGGTACTCAATTGGTAGCCAGTGGAGTTGCTGTAATATAGGTGTTATATGCTCTCGTACCGATGCTCCCACCAGTAGTCGAGCCGCAGCATTCTGCACCAGCTTCAGTTTCCGGATTGCTGTCAAGGAAAGGCCAATGTAGAGGGCGTTACAGTAATCCAGCCTCGAGATGACCGTCGCCTGGATCACCGTAGCCAGGTCGTCTCTGGATAAGTAGGGGGCCAGCCGCCTAGCCTGTCGCAGGTGGAAAAATGCGGTCTTGCATACCGTGGAGATTTGCAGCTCCATCGATAGCAACGAGTCCAAATGGACCCCCAGGCTCTTTATAGAGGACGACGGGCCTAAAGGCTCGCCATCCAGGGTAGGCAGCCGGCATCCACTCAATCCAGGGCGACGCAGCCATAGGATCTCCGTCTTCGACGGGTTCACCTTCAGCCGGCTAGCCCGCAGCCATCCAGTCACGGCTTTGAGGCATTGATGGAAACAATCGGGTACGGTCTCTGGCCTGCCCTCCACTCTCAGCACCAGCTGGGTGTCATCAGCGTACTGAGAGCGCTCCAGACCGAAATCGCGAACCAGCTGGGCCAGTGGCCGCATGTAGATATTAAACAGTAGTGGGGACAGGATGGCCCCCTGGGGGACCCCACATGTTAATGGGAATCTCCCGGACACCATCCCTCCCACCTCCACTCGTTGTCCTCGTTCTTGGAGGAAGGAGGCCACCCATTTAAGGGCATGATAATAGTGATGATGATAATAGTAATAATAATATAGTTTCTCAATCAAGATGAGTATAAATAATAATAATACATGACATACATAATAAGGTAAAGGTAAAAGTTCACCCTTGACATGAAGTCTAGTTGTGACGCCCTCTAGAGGGCTGTTATACCTGTATTTGGTTTTCCATGTGCCTGCATGGACCCTTTGTTCTATATCCTCTTTGTTGGCCATGTGGTCACTCGGATGGGGCTGCTTCCTGGCTCCATACCTGGTGTCTCCGCCCTCAACTCCACCCTTTCCCAGAGTCTACTTAAGGGGCCGGACATCCCCTCCGCCCTCATTCCAAAGATCTCACGGGCGAAGCAAGGCTGGAACCTAAGCTTGTTGGGACATAGCATTCTTAGCTCACCTGCAGAGTCTACCTGCGCTCTCAACCAAGCTGCAGTGCATAGGAGGCCCGACCTCACCAGAGACTGCGGATTTTGGGGTTTTAAAGGACTTCGTGGGCCTACAAAGACCAGAGAGGAACAGGACACCTGCATGAGGCAAGTGAACGCTTTCCCTTTGTTTAAAGGACTCTTTTGCAACCAACTCAAGCCTTTGAACCATCAGCTTTGCTGATTGCTATCCAATAAATCCTGTTTTGGTCCACTATTTCTGAGTCTAGCACTCATTACTATCTTCCCGCCAGAGCGAAGCCTATTGATCTACTCACATTTGCATGTTTTTGAACTGCTAGGTTGGCAGAAGCTGGGGCTAACAGCAGGGGCTCGCACCACTCCCCAGATTCAAACCTGTAACCTTTAGATCAGCAAGTTCAGCAGCTCAGCGCTTTAACCCACTACGCCACCGGGAGCTCTACTCCAAGCCTAACCAAAGCATAATAGTGTGGTTTTGGGTGGATTCCAACTATGAAGTTGTTGTTGTTATTTATTTATTCATTTACTTTATTTATATTCTGCTCTTCTCACCCCGAATGGGACTCAGAGCGGATTACAGGTACACACACTTAGCAGACAATCCTTGCCGCCCCCCCCCCCTTCTCAGCATTACTGCATTGTCGTTTCTCTTTGAGACCCATTCGGCGTGTCTACTTGAAAGAGGCCGCAGCATTGTGGGTAGTGCGTCTCCATGCCTCCCGATGTGAGGCCAGGGTGGACCATTGTTGGTGATCAATCTGGCTGAACCTGAGATGTTGTTTCAGGGAGTCCTTATATCTCTTTTTGGGGGCACCTCTCTTGCGCTGACCCGTGGCGAGTTCACCATAGAGTAGTATCTTTGGGAGGCGGTGGTCCTCCATTCTACAGACGTGCCCTGCCCAACGCAGCTGTGTTCTCAATAGCATGGCCTCAACGCTGGTGATCCCTGCTTGCTCAAGGACAGCAACATTAGTCACATAGTCGGTCCAGTGTATATTTTGGATTGTGCGAAGACAGCGCTGATGAAAGTGTTCGAGGAGTCTTAGGTGTTGGCGATAGGTGACCCATGTTTCAGACCCATAGAGGAGAATAGACAGTATGATATCTCTGTACACACTGATTTTGGTGCCTTGCCTCAGGTGCTTGTTGCTCCAGACTCTTTTGTGAAGCCTTCCAAATGCACTATATGCCTTTGATAATCTGTGATCTATCTCTTTGTCAATCTTGGCGTCTGAAGAGATTATGCTTCCCGGGTGTGGTAGGTGAACTGCTGAATGGACTTAAGCACAGATGTGCCTATGCTGACATGAGGATGATGGTGTTCTTCCTGTGGTGCGGGCTGGTAGAGGACTTCCATTTTCTTCAGGCTGACTTCCAGCCCAAACAGCTCTGCAGTCTGAGGGCTCGCACTAAGACTCTAAACTATCTAGTCTGTGAGCTGCTTTTTGCTGACGATGCTGCCCTTGTCGCCCATTCAGAAGCAGCCCTGCCGTTTCCACATACACACATATAGACGAACAGAGGCAAACTCTGGCCACCAGGGGGAGCTGACGCACTCCTCATCTCTCAGCGTTCCCAGCGTCCCTTGTTGTTCCTTCCGCATTCCTCAGCGTTCCTGGAGTTCTTTAATGGCCTCATAATTCAGTCAAAATTTGCCTCCCCACTTATTATGGTACCTTTTTCTCCTACTTGACAGATGCAACTGTCTTTCAGGCTGCAAAGGTCGACAGCAGGCTACACTTAAAGGTTGAGCACCCACCTCGACCCAGGAAGGCCTCGAATGACCTACTGGTCAGAGTGACCTACTGGTCAGAGAGATCTTATGCAGCTGACACTTAGCCAGCTGCACCACATTCCCGGTGCTTGTTGTTGTTGTTGTTGTTGTTGTTGTTGCCTTTCTCTCCATTGGGACATGCCAAAGCCTATTGTTTTCCTGAACCGACTAACATGAATGTTTGCATAGAAATGGGGGGAATTAAAAGGTGTGTTGAACGTAATGTGGGACTTTGCAAACTCCACTCCTCTCTTGCCTTTAAGTTGGGAGGCATCAGAGTTCCCATCAGCAGCCAGCCAGCCCCTCTTTGCTTGGCCTGAGATGCCTGCCCTGGGCTTCCTGGGAAGCTTCCCCTGTTTTCTTTTCCTGCAGGATCCAATTAGGAACTTCTCGGACGAAGGCGGCGGTGGCGGTGCAGAAAAAGTCCCGCTTTCTTTGGGTGACCTCGGTGGAATTATTTGTAGCTCAAATGACAGACAAATGCAGCAATTAGGTCTATTTAGCAAGGGAGAGGTGAAAGGTCAGCCTACCAGGCAAACCGTCTCCAGCGCTTAACTTGCTCACCAAGCCTGCCAATTTGGGGGTGAAGAGGGGGAGAGGAAAAGGTCTGTTTGTAAAATAACCTGACACTGGTTACACAGCAGGGCTTCCCGCCCCCGGCCCCCAGCCCGAAAGGAAGGTCCCTCTATGAGAAAGTCCCATTTGAATGGGATGCCCTGCCCTCAAGTGAGATTCCATATGACCCTGGTTTCCCGCTAACGTAGAGCCATTGGTTTGCAGTGGCAATCAGAAGCAACAAATGGATTGAGTTAAGCCTATTAGCCAGAATTGAAGTTGAAAATGTAATTCACTTACTCTGGGATTTTCTCTCTGCCCCCCACTCCCTTTGCTTTTCCTTCCTCTTGGTGTTCACATGGGGTTTGGTTTCATTTTAACAAGGGAGGAGAATGGACCCAAGTGCACGCCGCTGTAATTGATGCTCCCTTCTGTGTCTGCACTTTCTAGACATGTTGTAAAATCAAGACATGGGATGCTTGTAATTGGCCCAAAGTGAAGGCTGGGAGGAGGGAGGAAACCAACCTTAATTCAAGAAACCGCTATGACATTGCCACCAAATTTTGATTGACACTGAAACGACTTCCCCGACATCACTAGGAATCTATAGTGTGAATGTACATCCACTTAAATCAGTGTTTTTCTACTTTTTTTTTTAGCCTCGGCACATTTTTTACATTTCCAAAATCCTGGGGCACACCACCAACCAAAAATGACACAAAATGACACTCTAACATATAGTAATACATATAGTTAATATGTTTTTAAATGTGTTTATACACTCAGTGTGAAACCTGGGCCTGTTTCGATGAACACAACATAGATACCCTGCCTTGTGTGCTTCGGACATAGATTTCCCGCCTTGTGTGCTTCTGACTGGGTTGCCTGGGCCGACGCTGCCCTATCATCACCACCCGGTGCTTCAAGGCCGCTGCTCACCTGGGTTTCCCTCAGGCAGGGAGGGAGGGAGGTGCAGGGGCAGGCCGCTCCCTTCCGAAGCTGAGAGGCAGGCCGCGAAGGAAGGAAGGAAGGAAGGAAGGAAGGAAGGAAGGAAGGAAGGAAGGAAGGAAGGAAGGAAGGAAGGGAAGGAAGGAGTCCTGAGAGCAGGAGAGGCCGAGGCAGAGCCCAGGCCAGGAGAGGAAGAAGAGAGGAGGCCCCGGAACCGCCTCGGTCCCAAAGCCCGAAGGAATCCTGAACCAGCTGAGAGGAAAACAAAGCTCAATGCTCCTCTCCGGAAACTCCCCGCCTCCTCCGGAAGTGACCTCACAGGGAAAGGCGCTGCCCGGCCCCTCCCCTTCTCAGCCTCCAACCAACCGCTTCTCCAGGAATCCGAGGCCCCGCCCCCTCCCCTCTCTCGGGACTTCCGCCCTGAACAAACATGGTGGTGCCGGGCAGGAGACCCTTAGAGAGGTGGGGCTTGCTTCTTGGCCGGCATTGATTGGCCCTGCTGGTGCCCCAGAGAAAGAGAGAGAGAGAGAGAGAGAGAGAGAGAAAGAGAGAGAGGCAGGCTGCCCAGATGACTCCTGGTGGGGTGGTCGCTTCTTCCACGGCACACCTCATGATTGCTCATGGAACACTAGTGTGCCACGGCACAACGGTTGGGAAACACTGACTTAAATGACACAGTGGTTGTGCCATGCCAACTTTATCTATAGCAGTTTTGTAACTGATTGTTTACATGCCAAGATACCACTTCCTTGGTCATTGCACCTTGATGATTTCTGTTATCCTAGCAGCAGAAAGGCACTGAAGGCGCCAATGCAAAGTTCACACTCACTTGAGAACATGCAATTGCAATTGGCATGCTAAAGGTTAGTCCCAAGTAGGGCAACAGTACTCAATATATTTAATGGAAGAGAATAAGGGCTGGGGGAGGAAGATGAGAAGGAAAATAAGAAGAAAAAGAATGAAGAGTGAAGAAGAGGAGGAGAAGTAGGTGGAAAAACAAGAAATGGTGGAGAAGGAGAAAGCAGAGGGAAGAGACGGAAGGAAGCAGGTAGTAGAGAACAGGAAGGAAAAGGAAGAGAGGAGAAGATGAAGAAGAGTAAAAGGAAAGGTAAAATCTTCTAGACTGCCTCTCTCAGCCCAAAGGCAACTCGAGGCGGTGTACAAATGGCAAAACTGCCCAAGACAAACATATCAAAAATTATCAACACAATTCCCTCATATACAAATTAGCACTTAACATTAAAAACACAGTTATCAGCGAGTGAGGAGGGGCAAGGTGGTCTCTGGGGGTTCCCCCTGCTTTGTGGGGTTCCCCAGGGTGCCATTCTCTCCCCTCTATTATTCAACATCTATATGCGACCACTTGCTCAGCTGGTATGCAGCTTCGGGCTTGAGTGTCATCAGTACACTGGTGACACTCAGCTCATTCTGAGGATGGAAGGCCGGCCCGACTCTGTACCCGATAATTTCCATCGCTGCCTCGAAGCTGTCACTTGATGGCTGCGAGCCAGTAGGTTGAAGGTGAATCCAGCGAAGATGGAGATCCTTTGGCTGGGTCGCCCGGGTGGTGGGGACCTCCAACTTCCAACCCTGGGCAGCGTGGCTTTATGCCCATCGTCAACAGTAAAAAGCCTTGGAGTCCACTTGGACACCCGGCTTTCCATGGAGACTCACGTCTCCATGGTTAGCCGGGTTGTGTTTTTCCACCTCCGCCAGGCTTGGAAGTTGACAATGGATCATCTTATTTTTTGCTGCTCCAGAGACTGGGGCACAATGAAGCAATCGATTCAAACTACACAAGGGATTCCACCTAAACATTAGGAAGAACCTCCTGAGGATTATACCCCTTCAGAGAAAACTGCCTCAGAGTGTGGTAGAGCTTTCTCCTATGTTTGCTGATTGATATCTGTCAGGAGTGTTTGAATTGTGTCTTCACAATCGTGTCTTGGATTGTGTCTTCACAAGATTCTTCCCGTCAGTTGGCTGATGGCTACCTGTCAGGAGTGTTTGGATTGTGTTTTCAGAAAAATCTACTCTGTAGGCTGATGGCAATCTGTCGGGAGTTGTCCTGTTTGGCTTCAGAAACAACCTTACAACATGAGCAGGCATCTAGCCAGGGGGAGCTAAGGGGCTTCAGCCCCGAAATTCTCAGGGTGGTCCACGAAAAGGCCTTACTGGTACATTATTTAAACTGTTATGTTTATTCATATCATGATCTGATCACCATGCTCATTATATCCCACATTAATGGGGTTATTGGGATAACAATACAAAAGATTTGCTAGGGTAGACCCTCTTCCACCCTGTCTCAGCCCCGAACCAAACTCAGCCCCTCCGAAACAAAATCCTGGCTACGGCCCTGAACACGAGTAAAAGTAACTAAAAAACTTTCTTCAGCAAAATAATAATAATAATAATGCAAACAGCAATAAAGGAAACAGTCCAAAAGCAATGCAAGGTCTTACAGCAGACGTGAAACAAAAGGCTTTGGCAACAAGTCTTCACAGCAGACAGGAGCAAGAGTCCTTGGCAAAATGGCTTACTGTATATGGGAACAAAAGTCTTTGGCAAGAAGTCTTTTGCAAAGCCAACGCTGGAACTGTAGCACGTAGACCGGAACAACAATGCACCAAGTAGGTCGGTTGCTGCCAGCGCTGAGTATTGGCTTCACTGCTAATTTCTTCTTGGGACTGCATTCTAGTGCCCCGGTCTCCAGAAGCCTCCTCCAAGAGTCCCTCTAAGCCAAGGCTAGGCTTTGGCGTCGGCGATGGACTCCCTCGCGTCACATACCACGCTCCACCCCAAGAGCCTCCGGAGTGCACGCCGCTGCTTTGGGGGAAGCCCCAGCAGCAGCTCCAGGGACATCCAGGCCCCACCGCGCCGACCAGGAACAAGGCAAGGCCCGGTCCAAGGAGCAGGAATTGCCAAACAAGCATCGTCGGTTAAACATGACTATGATGTCCTCTTCTCTCAGCTTTCTCCAATCTAAACATCTCCAAGCTCCCCCAGAGAGACTCTTGGCATTTAGACATTTGGCCATGTTAGTTGCCCTTCTCTGGCTCCTTTCCACCTTATCCATCCCCCTCTTCAGTTGTGGAGCCCAGAACGGAACACAGTATTGCAGGTAAAATCTGATCAAAGTAGAGTCAATCAGGTAATAGAAACAAAAAAGGAAAAAAGAAGAAAACAAGAGAGGATGAAGAAGCAGAGTTGAAGAGCTGGAGTCAGCAAGGCAATGGAGAACAAGAATAAGAGAGGAGGAGAAGGAGGAGAAGATTTCAGATCCATGAAAATGGATCTGAAATCATCGCATGCCTGGCAGCGGCGCTGGGGGCGGGGCTTCCCTCTGCCTCATCCTCCTCGCGCCCTCCTTCCTTGAAGGAGGGCGCGGTGAGGAGGAGGTGGAGGGAAGCCCGCTGCCGGGCATGCGCACGCGGCAGGAGGGCGCGAGCGCCTCTGCCTCCTTCCCCAATGTTCCTGGGTGCCGGCTCTTAAAGGCCCAGGGGCCAGGAAGGGGCCTGGGAGCGGCTCCCTGGGCTCCTGCCTGGCCCAGCTGCACAAGGGCGCCGAGCCGGGCCTGGGCGAGGCCTTGCTGGCCCTCCGCACACAGCACATCAAGGAGGGTGGCAGCATCACCCGCTTCTGGGAGCACGGGGAGGCTGGCGTCACTGCTGAGGGTCCTGGCCGGCACCCCCAGGCCCCGGCGCACCCTTGATGTCGCCCTCAGCATCCTGGGCAACTGCTGCACCGAAGGCGGGAGCCAGGCCCGCGTGCGCCAGCTAGGAGGCATCCCGCCCCTTGGTGAGAGAGGAGAGGCAGGTGGAAAGAAGGAATGTGGGGGGGGGATGTGTGTGCGGTAGAGGTTGGTTTGGGCAGGCCCGGATTACCCATAAGGCCACCCTAGGCCATGTCCTAGGGCAGCACATTTTGGGGGGCAGCAGGTCCGGACCCCCCCAATTTAAAAAAAATTAAAAAATTCAAAGAAAAGGGTGCATGCGTGTGGTGGCATAAGCGCCATCCACGCCCCCCCCCCCCCTTAGCTCTGCTCTCCTCGGCTCTGCCCCCGCCCTTAGCTCTGCCCCGCCCCCGGTTCTGCCCCCGGCTCCTCGTGCGCCCAGTCTGTTTCCCTGCCTCCCTTGTCCGGCTCGCGCGCCTCAGTCGCTCTGTGTGTTCGTGTTTCCCTGCCTTTCTCTCGCACACGCTCCTACCTCCCTCCCTTGGCTCGCGCCCCCGCAGCCTGTGTTTCCCTGCTTCTTTTGCGGGGGCGGGGCAGAGCCAGGGCGGAGCCAGGGGTGGGGGCAGACTCAGAGCCTTGGTCCAGGGTGCCAAAAGGGCCTGATCTGGGCCTGGGTTTGGGGGCGTAATTCCAAAAGGTGGCCTAGGGCGCCAAAAGGGCTTAATCCGGGCCTGCCCAATCTGTTAATTTACAAGGGTCCTAAGATACATTGGCTGGGCCCTGTGTAATATTATGGACCTTTCGGTACACGGAGGCTTCCTCCATCGGCCATCCTTCCGAAAGGAGAGGAACTCTGTCAGGAGCAGCTTGCCAAAACTTTCGTAGCGAGTTACATCAATGTACACTTTCCAAGAATCTACAAGTTACATGAGATGCCAAGGTTTGGTTTGGATCAAACGGCAGCGATGGCAAGATAAGCCTATTACACCGAGTTCTGCCTTTTTAGCCTCCAGTGACTGAAACCAATTAATAACGACTCTCCGCCCGCCTCCGACCCGATACTCCCCTGGAACGCAATCGTACATGAGATTTCTTAATCATCTGGATCGCAGTCTCCGTCAGCAATTTGGGAAATGAAAAGGGTCTGCCGATTACAGCGAGGGAGGCATTTCTGTGACATTTAAGGGGTTCGGCACTTAATCAGATCAATCCTCCCATTATCAGGGTTTGCAAGAAATACGTTCAGTATGGTTTTCATAGCAGAGAAATGCAGCCACAATTCAGAAGGGGTGGCTGATAGGGGGAAAGGGGACGGCGCAAGGAGCAATGCCAGATGCTCTGGGAACTTGGTGGGAAGTTGGCCTTAAATCGAATTTAAAGAGATGGAGAGATGTCTGGGGTTGCCAAGTGATCCTGATGCAAAGAGATGCCCTATTGGCCCCTTACCCTAAACGGACAGAGGGCTGGAGTGGAAGAGCCCATTGGTGTCTCTCTCGGCATTACCTTGCGAACAAGGATCCTTAGGAGGGACTCATCCTTCATACAAGCGTGTTGATGACTAAAAAGGCCAATCTGAGATAGGCAAGTTCGGTTGCAGAAAGCACAGCAGAAAGTCTCCTTGGGTGATGTTGTTTCCAAGTTGTGGTTCTTTCTGCGTTGTCGTTTCTCTTTGAGACCCATTTGGCGTGTCTTCTCGAAAGAGGCCGCAGCATTGTGGAGAGTGCGTCTCCATGCCTCCCGATGTGAGGCCAGGGTGGACCATTGTTGGTGATCAATCTGGCCAAGCCTGAGATGTTGTTTCAGGGAGTCCTTATATCTCTTTTTGGGGGCACCTCTCTTGCGCTGACCTGTGGCGAGTTCACCGTAGAGTAGTATCTTTGGGAGGCGGTGGCCCTCCATCCTAGAGACTTTGTGCCCTGCCCAGCGCAGCTGTGTTCTCAATAGCATGGCCTCAATGCTGGTGATCCCTGCTTGCTCAAGGATGGCCACGTTAGACACATCGGCGGTCCAGTGTCTATTTAGGATTGTGTGAAGCCAAAGCTGATGAAAGCGTTTGAGGAGTCGTAGGTGTTGGCGAGAGGTGACCCATGTTTCAGACCCATAGAGGAGAATAGACAGTATGATAGCTCTGTACACACTGATTTTGGTGCTTTGCCTCAGGTGCTTGTTGCTCCAGACTCTTTTATGAAGCCTTCCGAATGCACTCTATGCCTTTGCTAATCTGTGATCGATCTCTTTATCAATCTTGGCGTCTGAAGAGCTGATGCTTCCCAGGTAGGTGAACTGCTGAACAGACTTAAGCACAGATGTGCCTATGCTGACGTGGGGATGATGGTGTTCTTCCTGTGGTGCGGGCTGGTAGAGGACTTCCATTTTCTTCAGGCTGACTTCCAGCCCAAACAGCTCTTCAGCTGTTGCAAAGCAGGATGTGAGGCGCTGCAGGGCTGCTTCTGAATGGGTGTGATGAAGTACAAAGCCATAATATTAACTCATCTTTGGTTCAGTTTGAACCCAAGCCTTCAACTAGTGCCTGGATGTTGGAAATAGCAACCTCCCAAGACTTTCACTTTATCTCTTTTTTTTTGATAGAGTTACAGGCTGGGCTGATGTGGGGATGCCATGGATGCAGCGCCTCTGGATTTCAGTAAGGCCTTCAACCAGGTCCCCCATGAACTTCCAGCAAAGAAACTAGTCCAATGTGAGCTAGGCAAAACTATGGTCAGGTGGATCTGCAATTGGTTAAGCGAAAAAATACAGGTGATACATTCTTCCCCATGCTTCCTCTTCATCCTGGAAAGAAGTGAGGAGTGGAGTGCCTTCCGCAGGGTTCCCTCCTGGGCCCGGTTCTGCTCAGGATCTTTATCAATTACTTAGAGCAGTGTTTCCCAAGCGGTGTGCCGTGGCACACTAGTGTGCCATGAGCGATCATCAGGTCTGCCGTGGAAAATTGGAACCTCTTGAGTCTTGAATAAGCCACGCCCCTTTATTCCCCATGGGCCAATCCCCTCACGGTGGTCTTGAATTCCCACCCGACACCAAGATGGCAGCGGCAGAGGCGGCAGGACCGGAAGCGCCTTCCCTGAGGGGATGCCAGTGCAGCGGAAGTGCCTTGTCTGAGGTGATGCGGCAGCGGGTGTGCCTGGCGATGCTGGGCTTGGCAAGGGCCTGGTGCTGGTCCGGCCAGCTGAGGCAGTGGAGCCCTTGAGCCTGAGCCTGGGCCTGGCTGATGCCGCCGACTCTGCCTTCACGGGCTTCCTCTCTTACCCGCGGCTATACTGCCTCTTCGCCCACTGCTGCCACGACACAGGGAACAACGGGGCCTGCCTTCGGGCAGGTACGCGAGTGGCCTACCGGTCCTCAGAGACTGTGACGTGACGTGGAAGGAGCCTCATGGGCTATATTATTATTATTATGAACTATGTATTAACATAATATTATTTCCCTTAGTACAGTGCTGTCCAACTTATATTATCCAGGGCCGGATAAAAGGTCACTGATGACTAGGGGGCGCTCGGCCCCGCCCCCAGGCCCCGCCCCAGGCCCCGCCCCTCCTAAAACGGCCGAAAAAGGGCAGAAGGCGGCGCCAAGAGCAGCGTCACAGGCCTGGCGTGACGCTGCTGCCCTTGGCACCGCCCTACTCCTCCCTTTCAGCGCCCCTCCCTTCCTAGGGCGGAGGGGCGCCAAAAAGGGAGAGTAGGCGCCGCCAAGGGGCAGCGCGTCACGCCAGGCCTGTGACGCGCTGCTCTTGGCGCCGCCTTCTGCCCTTTTTCGCGGCTCCCTGCCCTAGGTAGGGGAGGTAAGGGGGGAGTAGGCGGTGCCAGGAGCAGCGTCACGCCAGGCCAGACGCGCTGCTCTTGGCGCCGCCTACTCCCTCCTTTCGGCGCCCCGCCCTAGGAAGGGAGGGGCGCGAAAAGGAGGAGTAGGTGGTGCCAAAGGCTACGGGGCCGGATCCGGCCCCGGGGCCGCCAGTTGGACAGCCCTGCCTTAGTATATGTTATGATATTATTATATTATCAGTATTTGTCATATTATCAGTATTTGTCATGCGCGGCAGTGGCCCGGAGGGCGGGGCTTCCCTCCACGGCTCCGCCCTTTCCTCCTTGCACCGGCCTGAGAAAAAAGGGCGCTCTTCGGCCGCTTCTCAGACCGGCGTGGTGGCTTTAGGAGGGAGGGAGGAGTTGTGGGGAACCTCTGGCGAAGAAAAAGAGGAAGGGGCTGGGGCACCACCTCCTTCGGCTGTTTCCTCAGCCAGCCTCCAATCCGCCATGACTCCCGCCATGACTCCCTCGCTCACACTGTCCCCTCAAGGTCGAAGAAGCTGTGGGAGAGCTGAAGCCAGGGGAAGGGGCGGGGCATAGTGCGGCCTGGCTCCGCCCCTTCCCCCGGCTTCAGCTCTCCCACAGCTTCTCCAGCCTTGAGGGGACAGTGCCAAGCCAGCATTGTGCTGCCTCTGCCACCACTGACTTGGCACTGCCCCCTCAAGGCTGGAGAAGCTGTGGGAGAGCTGAAGCCGGGGGAGGGGGTGGGGCATGGCGCAGCCTGGCTCCGCCCCTCCCCCCGGCTTCGGCACTCCCAGCAGCTGCTCCCAGCAGGCCACCATCCCCCCCAGCCGTTCTTTACTGTGTTAGAGTGTCATTTTGTGTCATTTTGGTTGGTGGTGTGCCCCCAGATTTTTTTAATGTCAAAAGTGTGCCACGGCTCAAAAAATGTTGGGAAACACTGGGTTATAGAGCCCTATCCGTCTACATTTTATAGCATTACTAGCTGTACCCGGCACGCATTGCTGTGCCCTATTTTGGAGATGCGAGGAAGTCTGTGTATGTAAGGGTTGGAGTTGTTGTTACTTATGGTGTTGTTGGGGTCATGGCTGTGTTGTTGTGGGTTGTTTTGGTGGGTGGGATGTTGGGGTCCTGTGGAGTTGTTGTTGTGTGGTGCTGCTGGTGTTCTGCATAGCTTGTGGATATACAATGTTTTTGTCTTTCCGTCTGCTGTGTCGATGTAGAGGTTGATGTTTGTGTGTGGGGTACTTTGGAAGTGAGTGGAGGTACTTGAAATCCCATTATCCATGGTGTGTCCTCCTCTAATCTGCAGTCGGATGGAGTGTGGGTCATGGGGGGCATTGTTTGCCAAGTTTGGTCTTTATCAATCTTGGTTCTTGGACACAGTGGTCTGTGGGGAATGATGGGTTTTGAAGTACTACAAAGCCCATTATCCATGGAAGTACTTCAAGTCCCATAATCCATGGTCCACCCTCCTCCAAACTGTAGTAGAATGTAGCGTGGGTCATAGGGGCTCTGTGTGCCAAGGTAGGTTACTGTAAGTTCAGGCCATACACAATGTCCCATGAGCTGAGGCCTAGTCAGGAACAGCAAGTTAATGAAGCCTTACTGTCAATTCAGGCCATACACAATGTCCAATGAGCTGAGGGCTAGTCAGGAGAATCAAGTTAATGAAGCCTTACTGTCAATTCAGAGCGTAAACAGCATTCCATTAAGTGAGGCCAAGTCAGGAAAATCAAGTTAATGAAGCCTTACTGTCAATTTTGGGCGTGGTCTGTGATTTGTAGGGGTGTAAATTTTCTGTGGGAAGTGAATTGGGTGTGTGTGTTTGTGCCTCAGCCCTTTGCCTTATCCTCCTCTGACAGTTTATTATGGGTCAGACTGTTCATGTTGGCTGGCCAGTACAGGAGTTATGCAAATCCGCCCTTATTGGCAGCCAATCATGATGTCAGAATGTAGAGGCTGGGAGAGTCGTTGGCAGCCCCGGAGGATGCTGGGAAATGTAGTTTTTTTACACGTTGTTTTGGGGGCCTTTTCGGTTGGGGGGGGAAGTTTCTTTGCTACAAACCTACCTTGTCTGAGGCCTATTTCTGTTGGCAAGTTTGGTGTCTCTGCGTTGTAAGGTTTCTCTGTTTGGGACGGTCGTTCCATGACGACCCTTCCTTTATATATATAGATTAACCCTTCTCCAATTGCCATGGTTCTGCCCTATAAATGTGCACTTTTGTGGAGGAATGGCCATAGTGATGGTGGTGATTATTTTTGGACTACAAATCCCAGAATCCTGAGCACACATGGCCACTGGTTGGCTTATTGGCCATCGTCTGCCTCTGACATCTGGAAGCCTTACCATAAAGGAAAGTTTAAAGCAAGTCTAAATTTAAAATCTTTGTTTACTTGAATGTTTGTGTGTCCTCTCCTCTTTTTTTTTTTAAAAAAAGTGATGGGAACCATTCCATGTGCATTGTTTCAGCAAACTCTTATGGAGTCCTCCGCTTCAGGAAGAAGTACCAGGGGGAAGAAGGCAATTGTGCCGTTTCCTTTGAAACTGCAAACAGAGCCAAATTCCAGTGTTTTCCGAGAGCTGCTGCCGAAGGAGGAAGTCGGCAGATCCTTCGTTCTAATCCGGTTCTTCTCCGCTGCTTCTTTCGGCCCAGAAGCTCTGTGTGTGTTTCCAATCTTGAGGAAACATGTGGGTGAAGCGGGGAAAGGAGAAGGGGCAAAAGGAAACCCCATTCTGCTCCATATGGGACAATGACTCTCTCAAAAGCCACACTAACTTAACTCGGCCAAGAGTATGGTTCGTACACCAAACCGCTCACACAAACAGAAAGCGAGAAAAAACAACTCCCTTGACAATTGACAATATGTATTTACTGGAATGGGACATTGCTTAAACCAGTGTTTCCCAACCAGTGTGCCGGGGCACACTAGTGTGCCGTGAGCGATCATCAGGTGTGCCGTGGGAAATTGGAACCTCCCATACCCTTACCTATTAAAGGAGCGCCGCTACATCACAGTACAAAATGCACAATTAATCATGCATAATCATACGCAAAAAATACACATTTGAAGTACCCAATCCTGCTGGAGAAAGTCAAAAGTCTTACATAAGGTAGTTCGGCGTGGTTGCCACAGAGAGCGGAGGAGTTGCGAACAAGAAGTAACGAGTTCACGGCGCGCTCCTCTACGGAAAAATCGCGATATTTTATGAAATCACGGAAGCAAGTGCAAAAAACAAAGTGTATCCTCATGATGTTATCCAATGTCAGTTCCGGGATCCGCACAATAACACAGTCAGTTTGCGGACAATTTAAAGAAGCAGCACCATAATCATAGTGACAAGATAGAAAATCACATAGATAATCACATATAGAGGCTGAAAATAGATGTGGCGATGGAATCGAAAGCTGGCATGGGCAAACTTGGACCTTCCAGGTGTTTTGGACTCCAACTCCCACCATTCCTAGCAGCCTCAGGCCCTTTACCTTTTCCCCCCCCAGCCACTTAAGCAGGAAAGGGCCTCAGGCTGTTAGGAATGGTGGGAGTTGAAGTCCAAAGCACCCAGAGGGCCCAAGTTTTCCCATGACTGACAGTTGTTGAGCAAGACCTTGTGTGTGTCTTTCTGCCATTCCTGCCAGGATATCTATGTTGTGTCCATCGAAACAGGCCCAGGTTTCACACTGAGTGTATAAATACATTTAAAAACATATTAACTATATGTATTGCTGTGTTAGAGTGTCATTTTGTGTCATTTTGGTTGCTGGTGTGCCCCAGGATTTTGTAAATGTAAAAAGTTTGCCGCAGCTCAAAAAAAGGTTGAAAAACACTGATTTAAGTGGATGTACATTCACACTATAGATTCCTAGTGATGTCGGGGAAGACGTTTCAATATCAATCAAAATTTGGTGGCAATGTCATAGCGGTTTCTTAAATTAAGGTTGGTTTCCTCCCTCCTCCCAGCCTTCACTTTGGGTTTTCCCAAGTTTTCCCATGCCTGTTTGAGGGACCTTAAAGTGGTGAGCCTCCTCCCAACATTGGGATTCTGGATAGAAAACAAACAACAACATAACATAAAATTGTTTGAGTCCACAGTGCTCTCTGGGTGTAGGTGAACTACAACTTCCAAACTCAAGATCAATTCCCAAGCAAACCCTTTCAGTACTTTCTGTTGGTAATGAGAGTTCAATATGCCAAGTTTGGTTCAATTCCATTGTTGCAGGAGTTCAGGATGCTCTTTGATTCTGTGTTAACTATAAATCCCAGAAACTGTAACTCCCAAATGTCAAGGTCTATTTTCCCCCAAACTCCATCTGTGTTCACATTTGGGCATATTGAGTATTCATGCCTAGTTTGGTCCTGATCCAACATTGTTTCAGTCCACAGTGCTCTCTGGATATAGGTGAACTACAACTCCAAAACTCAAGGTCAATGCCCACCAAACTCTTATAGCATTTTCACTTGGTTATGGGAGTTCTGTGTGGGAAGTTTGTGTCTTTCTACCATTCCTGCCAGGATATCTATTGTGTTCATCGAAAGAGGCCCAGGTTTCACACGGAGTGTATAAATACATTTAAAAACATATTAACTATATGTATTACTGTGTTAGAGTGTCATTTTGTGTCATTTTGGGTTAGTATTAGTATGTTTTGTGTGTGTGTGTCTTTCTGCCATTCCTGCCAGGATGTTGTGTTCATCGAAACAGGCCCAGGTTTCACACTGAGTGTATAAATACATTTAAAAACATATTAAATATGTGTATGACTGTGTTAGAGTGTCATTTTGTGTCATTTTGGTTGGTGGTGTGCCCCAGGATTTGGTCAATGTCAAAAATGTGTCGTGGCTCAAAAAAGGTTGGGAAACACTGGTTTAGAAGAATTCTCAGCCAAAGATCTCTGGTGCTACAAATCACCTTGGATGGCACCCCGGAAGGTCTTGATTTATCCCCAGGATCAGTGGTTCCCCACCCTACTCTGGAATTATTGCCATGGAGAGTTTCAAGGTGCCTCCTTCTCCCTCCTTCTTCTTCTCCTCCTCCCCACCCCTTCTGTCTATTGTTTGTGAGGCAAGGCAGCTGAGCCTGGAGAGCAGGCAAGGAGGCCAGAGCTGAGGAGCCGAGATCTGCAGAAAGCACGCAATGGGCCACCCTTGGCGGTCCCAAGCTCCTCGTGAAAGGTCATTCCATGGGGCTCCGGGCCCTGTTGCCAAAGGAAGCCACAGCCATTTGTCAGTCCCATGAAATGCCAAGAGTCAGCAATGCACTGACTCACAGCTTTCCGAAACATTCCCTTTTGGCAATGAGCTTACAAAGCTGGCATTTCCTTTTGCAGCCAAGCGCCCCTTTCCTCTTCGACCCGGGTCGGCCAGGGCGACAAGGATTCCTCTCCATTTGGGAAAGCACTGGGGCAAAGATGACCGAGTTCTTATGGGAACCATTTATGGGATCGATCAATTCCAATGAAACAGAAAAAGATAAAAAATATTTTAACCATCCATCCAAGCATTTTTACAGTTTAATAATGTGTGGATTGCAGGAATTGGGATTGATTGGAGGTGAACTATAAATCCCAGCAACTACAACTCCCAAATGTCAAGATCTACCCCCCCAACTCCATCAGTGTTCACATTTGGGCATATTAAATGTTCATGCCAAGTTTGGTCCAGATACATCATTATTTGAGTCCACAGTGCTCTCTGGATGCAGATGAACTACAACTCCCAAACTCAAAAGTCAATGCCCACTAAATCCTTCCAGTATTTTCTATTGGTCATGGGAGTTCTGTGTGCCAGATTTGGTTCAATTCCATCATTGGTGGAGTTCAAAATGCTCTTTGTAGGTGCACTATAAATCCTAGCAACAACACCTCCCAAATGACAAAATCAATTCCCTCCTCCAACCCCACCAGTGTTCAAATTTGGGCGTATTGGGTGTTGGTGCCAAATTTGGTCCAGTGAATGAAAACACATCCTGCATATCAGATATTTACATTACGATTAATAACAGTAGCACAATGACAGTTATGAAGTCACAAGGAAAATAACGTTATGGTTGGGGGTCACCACAACATGAGGAACTGCACGAAGGGGTCGTGGTATGAGGAAGGTTGAGAAACATGGCTCTAGAACAGAGGTTGGCAATTATTTTTTCCAAGGGGCCACACGAGAGCCAAAAAATATTATGGAAGGCCACACCTGAAGGCTGAACTACATTCTATTCTACATAATTTATTTATTTATTTACTATATTTACTATATATTACACATCATTAATATTAAGATATTAATATATCAAGAAATATTCATATATTATTAGTATTAATATAATTATTATATTATAGTATATATACACATTATAATATATTGAAATTATGATATAATATAACATTATATTATTTATTATATTATTTTATTATTATAAAATTATTATAAAATAATAATAAAAACCACTAAAATAAAATAAAATTCAAGAAGACAAGGTGCGAACCAAGATGGAGGCTGACATCCTCAAGAGAGGAAGGATCCCAAGATGGAATGGCCCAATGGACCCAGCCCAGAGGATGGCAAAGCGAACCCAGCCGCCGATGCAGCAGAGCAGAGGACGATCGGAGGCTGCAGGCCTCCGCCCGCTCTTGCCCCCAGCCATTCCGTCAGAGGTGTTTCCGAATGGCTGATCGCCCTGCCATGGAGTGCCTGCCATCCCGGCTTTGGAGTGCCTGCCATCCCGGGAGGCGATCCAGGCCTGCAGCGGGAGCAGTCGGAAACCTGTGGCGGCTGATTGTCCTGGCGACCCAGAAGATCAAGTCTTCCGGAATGGAATGGCCCAATGGACCCAGCCCAGAGGATGGCAAAGCGAACCCAGCCGCCGATGCAGCAGAGCAGAGGAGGATCGGAGGCTGCAGGCCTCCGCCCGCTCTTGCCCCCAGCCATTCCGTCAGATCAAGTCTTCCGGGTGGCCAGAGCGATCAGCCACCACAGGTCGCCGACTGCTCCTGCTGCAGGCCCCTATCGCCTCCCGGGATGGCAGGCACTCCAAAGCCGCCGCTCCTCCGATCGTTCTCAGGAGCGGCGGGCTGTCTGCCGACACAGGCCCCACAGCCTGAGATGGGATGGAGGCAGCGGCAGCCCTTCCTCTTTCAGAAATGGCCCTGCCCCCAACGCCCCTTCCCCCCGGGCCGGTCAGAATCGGCCGGCGGGCTGCATCCGGCCCGCGGGCCGTAAGATGCCCAGGTCTGCTCTAGAAAGAAGAAGCAGCAACTGACGATTGGAAGAAGAAAATTGTTAAAGCAACAAGACTCTTGGAAAAATGTATACAATTATTTTCACCAGTATAGACAAATTCTAGATACGAACAATTTTAGGTATTCCACTTTCGATAGTCATGCAATTATTGGCGCTGGAGGGAAATTTCATGGAGCAGCCGATCTATTATTTGCAAAATCCCCATTTCCTTCCCGTCTTTGGATGAGAAATGGAAGCTTTTGTTTTGTTTGCAGGGATAGTATGCTGAGCTCTTTATCTCGGATTCCATGTATCTTTTTGAGCCTTGGATGGCAAGATGGAGATCTTTCCACAGATGGGGCGATTAATCATCAAGAAGCCTTGCAAGGAAAAGAGAGCCATGGAGGAACACCCACCCTAAACGGCCTTATCAGCCAGAAGATGGGGAGATCCCAACCCGCTGAGGCTGTGCAGACGGGCATTGCCTGTGTTTGCTGCTAGTAAAGTGGTTTGGGGGTGTGAGGATGATGGAAAGCTCCCTCCTCTGCCTGCCCCAGGGGTCACCAGAGAGAAAACTCCTTTCTGTTTTAGGGCTGCTCCTCGATTTTATTTTCTGCCAACTCCCATAAAGCTTCTTCGGGCCTGACAACATTCCCGTTTTCCATCTCTGATAAATACCGATATAGAGCACGTTTCTCATTAAAGCCAAATTGGCCATTTAGTGCGCTCTTCTTTCCCTGAGCCGAGCGAGCCTCTCTTTATGGGATTGGCACCTCTAGGGATGTTTTTATTAAGGGATTTGGCATAGGGAGAAAAGAGGGTCGCTGGCACCAAAATGCAGATGGTGGACTTTCTGCAAAGTTGGAGCAGGCTGGTGTACTTTTACTCGCACTCCTTCAAACATACCATCAAATCCGGAATCTGCGCAGGGGCCTGAGACTCTTGAGCATTTCTGGAGACCAAACATGCTCCATCTTTAACAGCACTTCCTGCATTTGTGGTCAGCTTTTCTGAAATGTGCTCATCCTTCCCTGCAATGATGCCTTAATCCCTGGTTGTGATGGATGACTACCTCTCACATAGCAGTGTTTCCCAACCTTTTTTGAGCCACGGCACACTTTTAACATTAAAAAAAAAATCCGGGGGCACACCCCCAACCAAAATGACACAAAATGACACTCTAGCCAGGCCCGGATTACTCATAAGGCCACCCGAGGCACTTGCCTCGGGCGACGGATTTTGGGGGGCGGCATTTCCGGGCCTGAAGGAAGGGGTGAGGGGAAGTCCCGCCACCCCTAGGGGGACTCACGTGGCTTCCCCCGCCGCCACCCCGCTCGCACGAGTGGGCGCCACTCCTTCATTCAGTGAAGGGAGGAGGGGCGCCGGTGCGAGCGCAGCAGCGGCGGGGAAAACCGCGTGAGTCCCCCTAGGGGCGGGACTTCCGGCGGCGCCTTCTCCCCTCTCGCCGGTTCCGCCCCCTCCCTTCACTGAAGGGAGGAGGGGCGGAGCCGCTGCCGGCGAGAAGGCGCTGCCGAAAGTCCCGCCCCTAGGGGGGACTCACGCGGCTTTCCCCGCCGCCACCCCACACGGGCAGGCGCCACTCCTTCCTTCAGTGAAGGGAGGAGGGGCGCCGGTGCGAGCGCCCCTCCTCCCTTCACTGAAGGAAGGAGTGGTGCCCGCGCGGGGCAGCGGCAGGGAAAGCCGCGTGACTCCCCCTAGGGGCGGGACTTCTGGCGGCGCCTTCTCCCTCTCGCCGCCCCCGCCCCCTGTAAGAGGCCCCGCCCCCCGGGGGCGGCATTCAGACAGACAGCCTTGGGCGGCACAGGCCGCTAATCCGGCCCTGACTCTAGCACAGTAATACATATAATTAATTGACCTTGGATTTTGGAGTTGTAGTTCACCTACACCCAGAGAGCACTGTGGACTCAAACAATGATGGATCTGGACCAAACTTGGCAAGTGGGCCCCTCAGGCACTAGAGCAGGCCTAGGGCCGCCACCCAGGGTCCTGCCGTCAGCCTCAGCCGCTCCCATTGCCACGGGTAGCGTGAGCTAAGCAAGGCAAAGCGAGCAGAGCGAGGCTGGGAAGAAAGGAGCCTGAGTGTAGAAGAAAAAGTAAGTGTTGGGCAGGAGGGGGAAGAAAGGGCGCGAAGGGGAAGGGGGAGAAAGAGGTCTCTGTCGAAAGCTGGCATGGGCAAACTTGGACCTTCCAGGTGTTTTGGACTCCAACTCCCACCAGGCCCTCCCCCCCCCCTCAGCCACTTCAGCAGGAAAGGGCCTCAGGCTGTTAGGAATGGTGGGAGTTGAAGTCCAAAGCACCCAGAGGGCCGAAGTTTTCCCATGCCTGTTTTAGGGACCTTCAAGTGGCGAGCCTCCTCCCAACATTGTGATTCTGGATAGAAAACAAACAACAACATAACATAACATTGTTTGAGTCCACAGTGCTCTCTGGGTGTAGGTGAACTGCAACTTCCAAACTCAAGGCCCTGCTCTCGCTCCCGCCGACCTCTCAGATGCGGTTGGTGGGGACGAGGGACAGGGCCTTCTCGGTGGTGGCCCCCCGCCTGTGGAATGCGCTCCCTACGGAGATACGGTCCACCTCATCCCTCCTGACATTCAGGAAGAAGGTGAAATCCTGGCTCTGGGATCAGGCATTCCCTCACCAGCACTAGGCAGCATGTGAGACGGAATTTTAATGGGAGGGAGGAAGAGGGTCAATGTTTCTAGGGTTGAATACTGTTTTAATTGGAATGATTGTAGATGTGTTGAGGGATTGTATTTTAATGCCTTAATGTTTTAATGGGTTGTGGGGTTTGGGGTTTTACGCTGTTGATGTGGCATCGAATTGTGCCTGCTGTAAGCCGCTCTGAGTCCCCCCTCGGGGGTTGAGAAGAGCGGGGTAAAATCCTGAAATAAAAAATAATAAATAAATAAATTCCCAAGCAAACCCTTTCAGTACTTTCTGTTGGTAATGAGAGTTCAATATGCCAAGTTTGGTTCAATTCCATTGTTGCAAGAGTTCAGGATGCTCTTTGATTGTGTGTTAACTATAAATCCCAGAAACTACAACTCCCATATGTCAAGGTCTATTTCCCCTTAACTCCATCTGCGTTCACATTCGGGCATATTGAGTATTCATGCCAAGTTTGGTCCTGATCCAACATTGTTTGAGTCCATAGTGCTCTCTGGGTGTAGGTGAACTACAACTCCAAAACTCAAGGTCAATGCCCAAGCAAAGCCTTTCAGTACTTTCTCTTGGTTACGGGAGTTCTGTGTGGGAAGTTTGACTCCATTCCATCATTGGTGGAGTTCAGGATGCTCTTTGATTGCGGGTGAACTATAACTCCCAGCCGTTGAGCAAGACCTTCGTGTGTGTCTTTTTTGCTATTCCTGCCAGGATATCCATGTTGTGTTCATCGAAACAGGCCCAGGTTTCACACTGAGTGTATAAATACATTTAAAAACATATTAACTATATGTATTACTGTGTTAGAGTAGAAAAGGTTGAAAAACACTGGACTACAAAGCAGCCTGAGCCCTGCCACTTGCACAATGGGAGACCTTCTTATAGTAACACCAGAGGCACTGTAAGTGGCCAGCTACTGGTCAAAGGACATTTAGTACAATGCCAAGTTTGCAAACTTTTTTTAAAAAAAAACCCGAAACAATACAACTGTTTGGTTTGCTCCTGACAATAAATAAACTATAGGATTTTATTTATTTATTTATTTATTTATTTATTTATTTATGGTATTTGTACCCCGTAGCTTCTGAGATGGGACATAGAGGCAGATGCATTCGGACAAGTAAGCTGGGCCAGAACCGTATAGAGCTTTATAGGTCAATACCAGCACTTTGAATTGGGCTCGGAGATGGACAGGCAACCAGTGGAGCTGACACAGCAGGGGGGTGGTATGCTCCCTGTATGTCGCCCCAGTTAGCATTCTGGCTGCCGCCCGTTGGACCAACTGAAGTTTCCGAACCGTTTTCAAAGGCAGCCCCACGTAGAGTGCATTGCAGTAGTCTATTCGGGATGTAACCAGAGCGTGGACCACCGTGGCCAAGTCAGACTTCCCAAGGTACGGGCGCAGCTGGCGCACGAGTCTCAACTGTGCAAAAGCTCCCCTGGCCACCGCCGAGACCTGGGTTCCAGACTCAGTGATGAGTCCAGGATCACTCCCAAGCTGCGAATCTGCGTCTTCAGGGGGAGTGTCACCCCATCCAACACAGGCTGTAATTTTAGGTGAGTGTGCCCATTGCCCAGCATCCAGGGGCGGTCTAAGGTTATTTTATATGGTAAGTGAATATTACTTTGGCGCCCCCCTTTGTCTCCGCCCCCTCTCCCTTTGCCTCCGCCCCCTGCCTACCCAATTGTGTCACGTGACGTGTTTAAAGGCTTCTGCGCCTGCAGGAGCTTCTGCGCATGCCCAGAAGCTCCTGCAGGCGCTGAAAGCCGAAGCCTGTAAACACGTCACGTCAGCACTCCGTCCGTATTCGGCACGCAGGGGGCGGAGGCAAATGGAGAGGCTGAGCCGAATGCGGACGGAGTGCTGATGTGACGTGTTTAAAGGCTTCGGCTTCAGCACCTGCAGGAGCTTCTGGGCATGCGCAGTGGCTCCGGAGCTCAACTTCAGCTCTGGAGCCACGGCGCATGTGCGAAAATCTCCGTGCATGCCCAGAAGCTCCTGCAGGCCAGGCGCTGAAGCCAACGCAGCAGCAGGGAGGTTTGCTACGGCGGTGCGGCCGGCATGGCGGCGCCCTTCCCAGAAGATGGCGCCCTAAGCGGCCGCTTACTTCACGTATACGTTGGACCGCCCCTGCCAGCATCCCCAAGTGCGGAGAGGCACACTCCTTGGCATCCATAGGCCGGCTTCTTTGGCACGGATGAACGCAGGCAGGTAGATTGAGGCATTCAAAGTATATCCAACTTGATTTATACACTTGCAACTAAGTAGTATCATATGGTAATATTTTCATAAACCATTAAACAATCCTATATAAAGACACAGCAACACAGAGTAAATACTTCAGTTTGATCTGGGTAATCACAACAACGAAAATACTCACGCAACCCCACTCAGCAAATAGACAGTGTACAATGAATACAATGTTATCTCAAGTCCGCTTCAGGGTCAACACAATATAGTTCAGGGTCAACACAATATAGCCATCATTCCTTTGCCATGGACCGACCACCACCTGATCAGGTTTAGACTCACTGTGCCTTTCCACCTCCGCAGGGGTGGTGGACCTAAGAATGGTCCGCCCCAGGAGACTTATGGATCCGAATGGTTCCTGACGGCTCTTGGGATTTCCCCGCCTCCTCAGTGCGACCCTGTCGAGGCTCTTGTGTGTCTCTGGGATAGGGAGATGACAAGGGCTATTGACACGATCGCTCCAGAACGCCCCCTCTTGAGTAACCGAGCTAAACCAGCTCCTTGGTTTACTGAGGAGCTGGCAGCAATGAAGCGAAAAAAGAGGAGGCTAGAGTGCGTGTGGCGTCGGAAACGGAGCAGATCAGCTCAGGCACGCCTGGTCTCCTATTTGAGGACCGTTTCAATTGGTTCAGCTTGAGGATGTGGACAAGATCCTTGAGAGGCGAGGCCCACCACATGCATCCTAGACCCCTGCCCATCCTGGCTGATCAAGGAAGCCAGAGGGGGTTTGGCACAGTGGGTGAAGGTGGTGGTTAATGCCTCCTTACAGGAGGGCAAAATTCCAGCCAGCTTAAAGCAAGCTGTGATAAAACCGCTGTTGAAGAAACCATCCCTGGACCCCACTCAATTAGTGAACTATCGGCCAGTCTCCAATCTCCCCTATTTGGGCAAAGTCATGGAACGTGTGGTGGCTTCGCAACTCCAGGGGTTCTTGGTAGACACTGATTATCTTGATCCGGCACAGTCTGGCTTTAGGCCGGGACATGGGACTGAAACAGCCTTGGTCGCCTTGGTAGATGATCTACGCCGGAACTTGACAGGGAGTGTGTCCCTGTTGGTTCTGCTGGACCTCTCAGCGGCTTTCGATACCGTTGACCACGGTATCCTTCTGGGTCGCCTTGCAGATATGGGGCTTGGGGTACTGCTTTGCAGTGGCTCCAATCCTTCCTGGAAGGTCGTACCCAGAAGGTGTCATTGGGTGACACCTGTTCGGCTCCACAGCCGTTGTCCTGTGGAGTCCCTCAGGGTTCAGTTCTGTCCCCGATGTTGTTTAACATCTACATGAAACCGCTGGGAGAGATCATTCGGAGTTTCGGAGTAAGGTGTTATCTGTACGCAGGTGACGTCCAGATCTGTCACTCCTTCCCACCTGTCACCAAGGAGGCTGTCCAGACTTTGAACCGGTGCTTGGCTGCTGTGTCGGACTGGATGAGAGCTAGCAAATTGAAACTAAATCCAGACAAGACAGAGGTCCTCCTGGTCAGTCGTAAGGCCGAACAGGGCATAGGGTTACAGCCTGTGTTGGATGGGGTTACACTCCCCCTGAAGACGCAGGTTCGCAGCTTGGGAGTGATCCTGGACTCATCGCTGAGCCTGGAACCCCAGGTCTCGGCGGTGGCCAGGGGAACTTTTGCACAGTTGAGACTCCTGCGCCAGCTGCGCCCGTACCTTGGGAAGTCTGATCTGGCTACGGTCGTCCACGCTCTGGTCACATCCCGAATAGATTACTGCAACGCACTCTACGTGGGGCTGCCTTTGAAGACAGTTCGGAAGCTACAACTAGTCCAGCGGGCGGCAGCCAGATTACTAACGGGAGCTACATACATGGAGCATACCACCCCTGTTGTGCCAGCTCCACTGGCTGCCTGTCCAATTCGAGCTCAATTCAAAGTGCTGGTTTTGACCTTTAAAGCTCTATACGGTTCTGGCCCAGCTTACTTGTCCGAACGCATCAGCCGCTACGTCCCACCCCGTAACCTAAGATCATCTGGGGAGGCCCTGCTCTCGCTCCCGCCGACTTCTTAAAATGCGGTTGGTGGGGACACGGGACAGGGAATTCTCGGTGGTGGCTCCCCGTCTGTGGAATGCACTCCCTATGGAGGTACGGTCCACCTCATCCCTCCTGGCATTCAGGAAAAAGGTAAAATCCTGGCTTTGGGACCAGGCATTTGCACACCAGCACTAAGCAGCATGTCAGATGGGGATTTTAATGGAAGGGATGAAGAGGGTCGATGTTTTTATGGATTGCTTATGGTTTTAACTCGGAATGACTGTGTATGTTGCTGGTGGAACTGCATTTTAATGTGTTTTTAATGTATCTTAATTGTTGTGGGGGTTTTGGGGTTTTATGCTGTTATGATGTGGCATCGAATTGTGCCGTACTGTAAGCCGCTCTGAGTCCCCCTTCGGGAGTTGAGAAGAGCGGGGTAAAATCCTGAAATAAATAAATAGTTCCGTATCGAAGATGGTGTAAATGCGGAGGAATCCAAAATAAAAGTATTTGTAATCCAAGGGCCCGATGGCCTCTAAACCTAATAATTGTAATCCACGGCCCGTTGGCCAAAGCCCCAGGCGTCCTTACTCAGGAGATACGTGTAATCACGGTAGGGTTACGAAGAATCGCTGTATCTGATCCAATGAATCATCGAACTCCATGTGGTAGATATCTATGGGCAGTCCACCTACGGGTATATCAATATGCGGCTACCGACCCGTTTCGAGTCCTACTCGAGTCCGTTTCGAGTCAGGGTGGCCCCCAAATAAATTGAAATGCATGTAACGATATATCTGTAATATAAACACACTGCAATAGTATCCCCTGGATTACAATTATTAGGTTTAGAGGCCATCGGGCTCTGGGATTACAAATACTTTTATTTTGGATTCCTCCGCATTTACACCATCTTCGATACGGAACTATATTGTGTTGACCCTGAAGCGGACATGAGATAACATTGTATCCACTGTACACTGTCTATTTGCTGAGCGGGGTTGCGTGAGTATTTTCGTTGTTGTGATTACCCAGATCAAACTGGAGTATTTACTCTGTGTTGCTGCGTCTTTATATATGATTGTTTAATGGTTTATGAAAATATTACCATATGCAGGGGCAGCCCCAGCGATTCCGCGACCTACGCAGTCGCGTAGAGCACCATCGGCTGGGAGGGGCACCACCTGCTGGGAGGCCCCCACCGCCGCTGCACTGCCCTGCGCCGCCGTCCGCGCGTGCGCAGAAGCACCTACAGGCGTTATAGCGCCTGTAGACGCGTTTCTGCGCACGCGAATGTACGAGCACGCGCACTTGCTCCCAAGCGCGCCTGCCGCTTTGGAGCCAGCGCGCATGCGCAAAACCTGCACTGCACGCATGCGCGCTGGCTGCAAAGCGGCAGGCACGCTTGGGAGCGAGTGCGCGTGCTCGTACATTCACGTGTGCGCAGAAACATCTACAGGCACTATAGCGCCTGTAGGTGCTCCTGCGCATGCGCGGCCGGCAGAAAGGTGCGCCGCGGAGGTGTGCCGCGGCCAATGGGGCTGGCAGCGGCGCGGTGTGGTGGCGGCGGCGGTGTGCCGTGGCGGCGGCGGTGATTGACGCGGCGGCGGGGGGGCAACAAAATTTCTTCACGTACCCCCCCAAATTAGGTCGGGCCGCCCCTGACCATATGATACTACTTATTTGCAAGTGTATAAATCAAGCTGGATATACTTTGAATCCCTTGTCTGCTGAGTTTTGTGTTGTATAAGTTGGCAACCTTACTTCTTATTCTTGAATAGGTAGATTGAGGCGCAAGATGCCCAGTGTGGCCAAAGGCCCACCGCGAAGAGCCAGACAATCTGCAGATGCACCCTCTGGCCCCGACCAGGCCTCTCCCCTCCTTCTCCCAGACCCATCTGCATATTTTTATTGCCACTGTCAGGAACATGAAAACTCTTTCTGCCAGCACTCAGCGGCTGGGGATTTATGAGCCCGACTCGCTGGAGCAAAGGGGGGAGCCATAGAAGGTGGCGTGGCCCATAAATTGTGCCTTGTGATTTATGCCGCTGTCTGTTTGCAGAGCGATGCCTTCCATTGCCTTTCTTTCTCTCTCACACACACACGCACATGCACCTCTCTCTCTCTCTCTCTCTCTCTCTCTCTCTCTCTCTCTCTCTCTCTCATCTCTTGCTCCTTCACTTTGGCTTTCTCTGCCTGGCTTGAGTCGGCCCAGCTGGTGGGAGACAGGCCTTGCAAAGCCCACTGTTGGTGCAGACAGAGCTAAAGTAAACAACTGTGGTCATTCGGCAGGCTGTTAGCAGCCTTTGGACAGATGAGCAGGGCTGGAGGAGGACCACACACGCAAGGCCCCTCGCCACCGGACCACACAGGGACCAGGCTACGTTGGCTTTGCACGCAACACTCTCACACACACACACACATACAGGCTTCCACTGCCAGCTAAAAACACAGATCCCCGTCGCCTCGACCCTGGAAGCCTCTCACGCTTGCAACCCACAAAAGGGTCACTTCAGTGGGGAAGAGCCCGCATCAAGCCAGCTTCGTGTTGAGGGCATTCATGGGAAATGTTACGCAACCGAGCCGAGGCACCAACATTGGTGTGCTCGGAACCACCAGAAGTCAAAAGCCATCGCTCTTTTTTGCAGATCTGATTATTCGTGGATTTAAGTAAAAGTAAAGACATGAAATCTAGTTGTGTCCAGCTCTGGGGGTTGGTACTCATGTCTACTTCTAAGCCAAAGAGTCAGCATTGTCCGTAGACATCTCCAAGGTCATGAGGCCATTGGCATGACTGCATGTAGTGCCATTACCTTCCTGCAGAAGTGGTGCCTATTGATCTACTCACACTTGCATGTTTTTAAACTGCTAGGTTGGCAGATCAGTTCGTCCCATTGGATGCAGGGTCTGTTGATGAACTGTTAGCTGCAGCGAGACCGACCACGTGCTCCCACGATCCGTGTCCCTCCTGGCTGGTGAAAACCAGCTTGGGGGGGACTACGTGATCCTCTGTTGAATATAATAAATAGCTCCCATGAGCAAGGAGTCTTTCCAGAGGGTTTAAAAGAGGCAGTGGTCTCCCCGCTACTGAAGAAACCGAACTTAGATCAATCGGTTCCGTCCAATTACCGCCCAGTTTCAAATCTTCCGTTCCTGGGCTTCCGCTCGGGGCACGGGACAGAAACCGTGTTGGTCGCCATTTCAGATCAGCTTCGTTGCCAGCTGGACAAGGACGGTTCAGTGCTGCTTGTGTTATTGGACCTCACAGCAGCTTTTGATACGGTCAATCACAATCTTTTGGCCCACCGCCTTGCCGTTGTTGGAGTCAGGGGAACAGCCTTGAAGTGGCTGTTGTTCTTTCTCCACAACCAGGGTCAGCGAGTGGAAAGGGGAGGTATGGTTTCCGAGAGGGCCCCGCTTGCCTGTGGGGTCCCTCAAGGTGCTATTCTCTCCTCTTCGTTATTTAACATCTATGTGCAGCCACTTGCTAGTCTGGTTCGAAGCTTTGGGCTGGAATGTTATCAGTACGCTGATGACACCCAGCTCATTCTGAGGATGGAAGTCCGGCTGGACTCCGTACCCTCTTGTTTCCAACAGAGCCTTGAAGCCGGCTGGACAGGGGGGCTGAGACTGGATACCCTCTTGTTTCCCAACAGAGCCTTGATCAGATCATGATATGAATAAACCAGTTTACTGGTTGGCTGCGGGCCAGTAGATTGAGGGTGAATCCAGCAAAGACGGAGATACTGTGGCTGGGCCGCCCGGTGGGTGGGGAGGCCCGACTGCCTAGTTTGGATGGCGAGGCTCTATGCCCGACATCCTTAGTAAAGAGCCTTGGGGTCATCTTAGACCCGTTGCTGTCGATGGAAGCCCAGGTCTCCAGCGTCAGCAAAACCGCTTTTTTTCCATCTGCGGCAAGCTAGGCGTCTGGCCCCCTACCTATCTAGGGATGACCTGGCCACAGTGCTCCAAGCCACGGAGGGCCGAAGTTTCCCCATGCCTACTGTATAGTGTGAAAATCGCAAGAAGTCATTCCCTAGGTTTTGAAGCCCCTGCACCATAACTTATTTCTATCACGTAAGTCTCATTCCAACAGAAGAGGAGCAATGCGCTCCTGAGCAAAGCAACTGCTATGGGAACATCCACACAGTCCCGGTTATGATTAATTCTATTTTCTCAGCGAGCTGTTCCAGGCCTGGGGGCCAGCGTGAGCCCCTGAACTTTGGCCAGGCAAGACCAACATCAATGTCTCCAAGGGCAGATACCTTGGTCGGGAGGTTATCTAATTTGCCCGGAGAGGAGGAAACCGGCCAAGAGAGCGAGGGGCTCTTTGCAAATTGGGGCAAAGTGGGCGCCAGCCGAGGAACCTCCAAATAAGTCCTTTGACCCAAAAATTAACCCCTAATGGCTGAGGTCGGAGGAAGGTTACATCCAGACCACAGGGCTCGCTGGCTTGCCGGCTCCTCCGCCACTTTGTTTGTTTTTAATTAATTTTTAAATTGTAAATACAGGTAGAATAATATCCAATTCAGTAACTATTTTGTAACACATTTTCATTGTTTTTTTAACTATGCAAGAGTTAGCTCTTATAGTAATTTGTGTAGGATTTTAAAGGTGCACCTCACCATTGATTTATGTAGCATTTTAATGATTTATATAGTATTTTAATGGTGTATTTTGTATTGTATTTAATAACCTGGTCTCTATGTATTTATTTGTTTGTCCTGTATGTGAAAGGCCTATGGTCTAAGTCAGTGTTTTTCAACCTTTTTTTGAGCCGCGGCACACTTTTTACATTTGCAAAATCCTGGGGCACACCACCAACCAAAATGACACAAAATGACACTCTAACACAGTAATACATATAGTTAATATGTTTTTAAATGTATTTATACACTCAGTGTGAAACCTGGGCCTGTTTCGATGAGGTTTTGGAGTTGTAGTTCACCTATATCCAGGAATGGACTCAAACAATGTTGGAAAACAATATGCCCAAATGTGAACACAGATGGAGTTTGGGGAAATCTTGACATTTGGGAGTTACAGTTTCTGGGATTTATAGTTAACACACAATCAAAGAGCATCCTGAACTCTTGCAACAATGGAATTGGACCAAACTTGGCATATTGAACTCTCATTACCAACAGAAAGTACTGAAAGGGTTTGCTTGGGAACTGACCTTCAGTTTGGAAGTTGTACTTCACCTACACGGCTCAAAAAAGATTGAAATCTAGTCTAGCGGTAACTGAGGCATGGACCACCATGGTCAAGTCAGACTTCACGAGGTATGGTCGCGGTTGGCACACAAGTTTTAATTGTGCAAAGGCCCTCCCGGGCACCGCCGACACCTGTGCATCAAGCGTCAGCACTGAATCCAGGAGGACCCCCAAACAGCAGACCTGTGACTTCAGGGGGAGTGCAACCCCGTCTAGCACAGGTTGCCACCCAATACTCTGGTCAGACGGGCAACTGGCCTGAAGGACCTCTGTCTTATCAGGATTGATTCTCAGCTTGTTCTTCCTCATCCAGATCGTCACAGCGACCAGGCACTGGTCCAGTATCCGAGGGGCTTCCTTGGAATCTGGGGGAAATGAGTAGTGGAGTTGGGTGTCGCCTGCATAGAGATGGCATTGTACTCCAAAATTCTGGATGACCTCATCCAGCAGTTTCATGTAGATGTTAAACAGCATGGGGGACAGAATAGACCCTTATGGGACCCCACAGGCCAATGGCCAGGGGTCTGAGCAGGAGTCCCCCAGCTTCACCAACTAGGAACGCCCCTCCAGGAAGGGGCCACAGTAGAACAATACTCCCGAGTCGGGGCGTGGCTGACTTACCAGCCACACTGTTTGCAGGTCAGCATTGCCCTCCCGCCATCTTGGTGCTTTAGAGGGCTTCTTTCTCCCAGAAGCCCCCCGGGTGGTGAGAAAGTTCCCGCCACCAAGGCCCACCGGCCAATGAGGGGGCTAGCTCCACCCTGCCCCTTCCCTGGTTCTGGCCAGGTCATACTTCCGCCCGGGCAGATCTCTTAAGCTTCCCGGGACCACCGAGTCCCATCCCAGCAAGTCTCCCCAGAAGGATACCGTAATGTACGGTGTCGAAAGTCGCCGAGATGTCCAAGAGAATGAGCAGGGTCACACTCCCCCTGCCCAGTTCCCTGCAGAGGTCATCCACCAAGACGACCCAAGCCGTCTTGGTAGTGTGCCCAGGCCTGAAGCCAGACTGCGAACGATCCAGGAAATGTGTGTCATCAAGGAATCCCTGAAGCTGCGAGGCAACCACCCGCTCCAGAACCTTGTCCAGAAAAGGGAGGTTGGAAATTGGTCTGTAGTTGTTGCGTACGGTCGGTTTCACCTTTAATAAAGGTTTCACCACCGCCTGCTTAAGGCAGGATGGGAATTTTCCCTGGCCCAGTGAAGCATTTATTATTGCAACAAACCATTCCAACAACCCCTCTCTGGCCAGCTTTATTATTTACTAGCTTGGGGACCCGGCCCTGCCCGGGTTATTTGAGAAAGGCATTGTGTGCCAAGGTTGGTCCTTATCAGATGTTGACGTGGCTTGCAGTGGTCTCAGGAAGTTAGTGAAGGTACTGCAAGTCCCATCGGCCATGGTCCATCCCCTCCCAACAGCACCAGGATGTAAGTGGGTCATGGGGGCTGTGTGTGCCACGTTTGGTCTTGATCATTCATTGGAGGAGGGTCGCAGCGGTCTCGGAAGGTGAGTGAAGGTACTTCAAGTCCCATCATCCATGGTCCATCCTTCTTCAAATGGCACCAGGATGTAGAGTGGGTCATGGGGGCTCTGTGTGGCAAGTTTGGTCTATATTGGTAATTGGATGAGGGTCACAGTGCTCTCAGAAAGTGAGTGAAGGTACTTCAAGCCCCATCATCTGTGGTCTGTCCCACACAAAACTGCACCAGGATGTAGAGTGGGTCATGAGGGCTCTGTGTGTCAGGTTTGGTCTTGATCAGTCATTGGATTAGGTTTGCAGCAGTCTTGGAAAGTGAGTGAAGGTACTTCAAGTCCCATCATGCATGGTCTGCCCTCTTCCAAACTGCAAAGCAAGACTATAGGGTGTCTGTTAAACTACAGTATACAAACTGCACCAGGATGTAAAGTGGGTCATGGGGGCTCTGTGTGCCAAGTTTGGTCTTGATCCGTCAGTGGATGAGGGTTGCAGCAGTCTGGGGAAGTGATTGGAGGTACTTAAAGTCCCATCATCCATTGTCTGCCCTCCTTCAAACTGCACCGGTATGTAGAGTGGGTCTTGGGGGTTTTGTGTGCCAAGTTTGGTCTTGTTCTGTCATTGTTGGGAGCCGCAAAGTGTTTTGGTCTGAAACTCCCACCATGGCTGACTGCCTGCCTTATCCCCCTCTGGCAGTTTAGAGTGTCGGAATGTTCGTGTTGGCTGGCCAATTAGAGGCGTGATGCAAATACTCCCTCACTGGCAACCAATCATGTTGTCAGAATGTAGAGGCCAGGAGCCAATCAGAACGCTGCCACATACAAACATACATACAAACACACAAACATACAAATATTCCGCTTTATTATATATAATTAAGATTCATTATTTATTATTAGTAGTAGTACAACATTATTAATATTATATATAATATATTAGTATTATTACATTACAATGTTATCATTTCTTATGACATTTGAATTTGGGCCAAACAAGGAAGGCCAAAGAGGTCCCAAATTTTCACTGTCTCCAAAAAATAAAAGGAAATGCCATAGAAATCCCACAAGTGGGGCATGAATTTGCCCATGCGCTTGGCTCTTGCTTCTCAACAACTGGTGCACAAGCTATAATCTGCAGCCAGGAGGAACTCCATGGGATCTATCTAATCCTCCTTTAAAGCCCTCCAAGTTGGTGGCCATCGCTCGATCTTGGGGTGGGAAATTCCTCCGTTTTAATGACCTGGCTGTGTGCGGGGGATTGCCTCTTATCTCTCCAGAATCAGCGCCATTTAAGTGCATTAAACAATCCAAGGAAGCCATGGGAGTCCTTCCTTCCCCCTTCCTCTCCCTGGGCCTTTCCCCCTTCCTCTCTATCAGTGATCATTTAGCATTCATTCCTTGTATTACAGGGAAACCACCAAAGATTAATATGGCACCATATACATTAGGGCAGTGTTTTTCAACCTTTTTTGAGCCACGGCACACTTTTTACATTTACAAAATCCTGGGGCACACCACCAACCAAAACGACACAGAATGACACTCTAACACAGTAATACATATAGTTAATATGTTTTTAAATGTATTTATGCACTCAGTGTGAAACATGGGCCTGTTTCAATGAACACAGATATCCTGGCAGGAATGGCAGAAAGACACAAACTTCCCACACAGAACTCCCATAACCAAGAGAAAATGCTATGAGAGTTTGGTGGGCATTGACCTTGAGTTTTGGAGTTGTAGTTCACCTACACCCAGAGAGCACTGTGGACTCAAACAATGTTGGATCAGGACCAAACTTGGCATGAATACTCAATATGCCCAAATATGAATGCAGATGGAGTTCAGGGGAAATAGACCTTGACATTTGGGAGTTGTAGTTGCTGGGATTTATGGTTCCCCTACAATCAAAGAGCATTCTGAACCCCACCAATGATAGAACTGGGCCAAACATCCCACACAGAACCCCCAGGAGGCAAGAGGAGGTCTCTACTTGAGGAAAGGGAGGCGGGCCTTCCCGATGCATGGAGAGGGAGAGACCAAGTTGACAACAGGTGGGGAGGGTGTGTGTGTAATTTTGTGCCTTTATCGAGGTAGTATGTTTCTTAGGGTTTTTATACTTCAACACACTAGACTCTTCCCCCCCAGGAGGTTCCAATTTCCCAAGGCACACCTGATGATCGCTCACGGCACACTAGTGTGCCCCGGCACACTGGTTGAGAAACACTGCATTAGGGCATCAGTGACGACAGAATCTTCTTTAGTATTTCACTCCTTTCTTTATTTCGTCTTGGCGCTGCTTTTCTCTCAGGATGGGGTCCCTGCATCCAAGGGGGCGCACTCGTATTTTTTCGAATCAGAATTCCATTTCTCAAACTCTTAATGTGAAAGTTTAAGAAACGTGATTAAACTAGAAGGCCGACAAATGCCAAGGGACGTGTTCTCTCTAGGAATCACTCGAGCTGCACATACACTATAGAATCAATGCAGTTTGGCACCACCAGTTTGGCTCAATGCTGTGCAATTGTGGGAGTTGTAGTTTTGCAAGAGCCCCTTAAACCATGGCAATTCAAAATGCACTAATTCCGTGGTCAAGTCAGATACGGCGATGCTCTCTCCGAGCCCTTTCTAATAACTGAGTGAAACAAGGTTGTGTTCTTGCACCAACCCTACTTACAATCTTCTTCAGCATGATGCTCCAAAGGGCTACGGCAGACCTCGAAGAAGAAGAAGACGGCACATATATACGCTATCGTACTGATGCCAGCTTGTTCAACTTAAGCTGTCTGAGGGCTCGCACTAAGACTCTAAACTATCTAGTCCGTGAGCTGCTTTTTGCCGACGATGCTGTCCTTGTCGTCCATTCAGAAGCAGCCCTGCAGTGCCTCACATCCTGCTTTGCTGCAGCTGCAGAGCTGTTTGGGCCGGAAGTCAGCCTGAAGGAAACGGAAGACAGCTCAATGAAGATGTCAACCCAGTGCGCTGCAGCAGTGAAAAAAGCAAATTCTATGCTAGGCATGATCAGGAAGGGAATCGAAAATAGGTCGGCAAATGTTGTATTACCTCTCTACAAATCTATGGTGAGGCCACATTTGGAGTACTGTGTACAATTCTGGTCTCCGCACCTCAAGATGGATATAACGGAACTGGAAAAGGTACAGAAAAGGGCAACAAGAATGATCCGAGGGATGGAGCGGCTCCCTTATGAAACCAGGTTGCAACGCCTTGGTCTTTTCAGCCTTGAAAGACGGCGTTTAAGAGGTGACTTGATCGAAGTGTATACAATCATGCATGGGATAGAAAAGGTGAATAGAGAAAAAATATTTTCCCTGTCACCCAACACTAGGACTAGAGGGCACTCCCTGAAGCTCCAAGGTAGGAAAGTTAGGACTAATAAAGGGAAATATTTCTTCACCCAGAGGGTCATTGGGTTATGGAACTCACTTCCAGAGGAGGTTGTGACAGCGGTCAGCCTGGACAGCCTCAAGGCAGGATTAGACAGATTCATGGATACCAAGTGTATCGGTTGTTACTGAAAAGGACATTCAAGTGCCACCTCGGAGTTGGTTGAGGTAGGCAGGATTTCCCTGGGTACTGGTTGTGGGGGGTCGGGAGCAGGTCAGGGTTTTGCCCTCCCTTCTGCTCGAGATCCCCGTGTACAACTGGTGGGCCACTGTGTGATACAGAATGCTGGACTAGATGGGCTGAGGTCCGATTCAGCATGGCTCTTCTTATGTTCTTATGTTCTTATGAAGTCCTCTACCAGCCCGCAACACAGGAAGAACACCATCATCCCCACGTCAGCAGAGGCAAATCTGTGCTTAAGTCCGTTCAGCAGTTCACCTCCCTGGGAAGCATCATCTCTTCAGATGCCAAGATTGACGAAAAGATAGATCACAGATTAGCAAAGGCATAGAGCGCATTTGGAAGGCTTCACAAACGAGTCTGGAGCAACAAGCACCTGAGGCAAAGCACCAAAATCTGTGTACAGAGCTATCGTACTGTCTATTCTGCTCTATGGGTCTGAAACATGTCACCTATTGCCAACACCTATGACTCCTCGGACGCTTTCATCAGCGCGGTCTTCGGACAATCCTAAATATACACTGGACTGACTATGTGACAAATGTTGCTGTCCTTGAGCAAGCAGGGATCACCAGCGTTGAGGCCATGCTATTGAGAACACAGCTGCGCTGCGCAGGGCACGAGGTCTCTAGGATGGAGGACCACCGCCTCCCAAAGATACTACTCTATGATGAACTCGCCATGGGTCAGCGCAAGAGAGGCGCCCCCAAAAAGAGATATAAGGACTCCCTGAAACAACATCTCAGGCTCGGCCGGATTGATCACCAACAATGGTCCACCCTGGCCTCACATCGGGAGGCATGGAGACGCACTATCCGCAATGCTTAGTTTTGCATCAAAAAGCTGCTGAAACATGCTTTTCTGCTGACGAAACGATGCCTAGGACCCGATTAGCTTCATTAACTACAAAGGGATTGGCCCTTTGCTATAAGAAGCCCTTTCCCTGTAAAGTTTACTAAACCACTCACAGTTTTTTTAGAAAACCACCTGGTCTTGTTTCATTGACACTCTGAGCCTTGAAATGGCTTGTCCGGGTATTACGGGTTTATGGCCGCACCGGATGGCTTTGTTTGTATAAATTCTTATGCACTCAGTTTATTAGCCTTTATGGAGACACTCCTCAAACTCCGGGATTATCAATAATCCAATTATACTAAACAGGACAAGTTATACTTTTAATAGAAAGCCAAGGAAAAGAAGGCAAGAGGGAAGAGGACGGAGGCCGAACGATTGAATTACGTGAGCCAAAATCTGTCTCGGTGTCAGGGTTGATAAGATAGATTTTGAGTTACGGCGGGACAAGGCTTTTATGAGTTCCCTTTGGTGCTTTCCATCCCTTCAAGGATTCTTCTCAAAGTTTATTTATTTATTTATTTACTTATTCGATTTCACATACTGCTCCATCCCAACAGGCTCAGGGCGGTTTACATAAGGCAACAATAACAGTAAAATACACTAAAAACAATAAAAACAATGCTAAAACCAACAATCATCGTCATCATCATCAGTTTCTCACTGGTTAATCGCCCTCCATTAAAATGCTCCAGGCGATTTACATAAAACAATTGCATTAAAAATACACAATACAAAATAGACTGCATTAGACATTAAAAGCTGTGCTAAAAAGCCAGGACTTGAGTGCCTGAGCAAAGGGTCACAGGTCACGCATGATAATTTGGGCAAAAAATATTGGTAGATAAATAACATTACAGGATTGGCAAAAAAAATATGGAATAAAAAAATTAAATATATACATATGCCTCAGATTTGAAGGAAAACTGGTTAAAGATGTTCCATAGGTGGTACATAACACCAAAGAAGATAGGCATTATGTATAGTAAAAGCCAATCAAATTGTTGGAAATGTAATTCACACATTGGAAGCTATTTCCACATGTGGTGGACTTGCCCAAAAACTAATGAATACTGGAGAAAAATCCAGTCTATATTGCAACTTAAATTTCCTCTAAAGCCATAATATTATTTATTGGGACTAAATCAGGGCTGTCCAACTGGCGGCCCGGGGGCCGTATACGGCCCCCAGCCCCTTCCCTATGGCCCCTAAGCTTTTAAATAACTTTAAAAGCTTTAAAAATAACTTTTTTTAAAAAAATTAAATTAAAATATTTTTTAAAATTACCCACTTCCGGGTTTCGGAGCAAGTATCGCAAGACTACGGAAGCCACACGGGATTTCGCTCTCAACGCGAAATCCCGTGTGGCTTCCGTATTCTCGCGAGACTCCTGTTGCTACTTAATCCCTGCGGCCCACGCAGATGTGATTTGTACCTTCCCAGCTGCTGCCTCGTTCGGTCGTCACCTCTGCTTGTGGTCTGGCTGCTCCTGGATCCCGCGCGTTTGGGAAGGTAGGCTAACCTTTATGTTATTATTATGTAATTGTGTATTTGAATGCCCCCTGCATTTAATGTTAGTAAAATATTATATTTAATTGTATGCATGCCCCTTTTGAATGCCCCCCCCCCTGCATTTAATGTTAGTAAAATATTATATTTAACTAGCTGAACCCGGCACGCGTTGCTGTGCCCTATTTAGGAGATGCGAAGCAGTCTGGGTAAGGGTTGGAAATGATGTGGGCATGTGTTTTGTGTGTGTATATATATCTGTATGTTTGTGTGTATGTATGTGTGTGTGTATGTGTGTATATATGTGTATGTGTGTGTATGTTTGTGTATATGTGTTTGTATGTGTGGATGTGTGTGGATGTGTGTGTATATATGTGTTTGTGTGTATATATGTGTGTATATATATATGTGTGTGTATATATATGTATGTGTGTATATATGTGTGTGTGTGTATGTGTGTGTGTGTGTATATATGTGTGTGTGTGTGTGTGTGTGTATATGTGTATGTGTGTGTAGATGTCTGTGTATATGTCTGTGTATATGTGTATGTGTGTATATATGTGTGTATATATGTGTATGTGTATATATGTGTGTATGTATGTGTGTATATATATGTGTGTGTATATATATATGTATGTGTGTATATATGTGTGTATGTGTGTATATGTGTTTGTATGTGTGGATGTGTGTGTATGTGTGTATATATGTGTTTGTGTGTATATATGTGTGTATATATATGTGTGTGTATATATATGTATGTGTGTATATATATGTGTATGTGTGTGTGTATATGTGTATATATATGTGTGTATGTGTGTGTGTATATGTGTATATATATGTGTGTTTGGTGTCTTCCCTCCCAGCGGAGGCGGGAGGGAAGCTTACCTTTTCCCGGCCAGCTCTTTCTCCTTCTCGCCCCGCACTCCTTCCTTCATTGGTGGAAGGAGGACAGGGAGAGGAGGAGAAAGAGGTGCCCGGGGAAAGGGCAGCTTGGCTCCCGCCTCTGGCGGGATCGGGAAATCGCCGGAGCCAGGACGGCCCTGGCGGCAAGGGAGCCGGCGAGGAGGAGGAGGAAAGAGCAGCGAGGGAGAAAGGATCGCAGTCTCTGTGCATGGCTGCGATCCTTTCCCCCTCGCGTCTCTTTCCTCCTCCTCCTTGCCGGCTCCCTTGCCGCCAGGGCCGTCCTGGCTCCGGCGATGTCCTCCCGATCCAGGCAGAGGCGGGAGCCAAACTGCCCTTTCGGGCACCTCTTTCTCCTCCTCTCCCTGCCCTCCTTCCACCAATGAAGGGAGGAGTGCGGGCGAGAAGGAGAAAGAGCTGGCCGGGAAAGTCAGCTTCCTCCCGCCTCCGCTGTGATCGGGCGAGATGCGGCTGCGAGGTGGCGGAGGAGGCGGCGGAAGAGGGGGGGACGGTGGCGCCCTCGTCGTCGCAAAGCCCCCTCTTCCAGTCCCTCTCCCGGGAGCGGCTGGGAGGGTTTGAAGAGGAAGGAGGGAAGGATCCGCCTCCTTCCTCTGCGCGCGACCGGCCCCGTGGCCGCCTCCTTCACCTCCTCCTCCAGTTCCTTCGCTCCATAGGTTTGAATGGGAATGTTGTAGGGGTGGGCTTTTAGGGTCTTGCGAGGTACCTAGGGCGGGTTTGTTGTGCCCTATAGGTACCTCGTGGAGATATGTGTTGGGTGGGTTGTATGCATGCCCCTTTTGAATGCCCCCCTGCATTTAATGTTAGTAAAATATGATATTTAATTGTATGCATGCCCCTTTTGAATGCCCCCTGCATTTAATGTTAGTAAAATATGATATTTAATTGTATGCATGCCCCTTTTGAATGCCCCCCCTGGATTGATTGTTAGTAAAATATTATATTTAATTGTATGCATGCCCCTTTTGAATGCCCCCTGCATTTAATGTTAGTAAAATATTATATTTAATTGTATGCATGCCCTTTTGAATGCCCCTGCATTTAATGTTAGTAAAATATTATATTTAATTGTATGCATGCCCCTTTTGATTGCCCCCCTGCATTTAATGTTAGTAAAATATTATATTTAATTGTATGCATGCCCCTTTTGAATGCCCCCCCTGCATTTAATGTTAGTAAAATATTATATTTAATTGTATGCATGCCCCTTTTGAATGCCCCCTGCATTTAATGTTAGTAAAATATGATATTTAATTGTATGCATTCCCCTTTTGAATGCCCCCTGCATTTAATGTTAGTAAAATATTATATTTAATTGTATGCATGCCCCTTTTGAATGCCCCCTGCATTTAATGTTAGTAAAATATTATATTTAATTGTATGCACGCCCCTTTTGAATGTCCCCCCCTGCATTTAATGTTAGTAAAATATTATATTTAATTGTATGCATGCCCCTTTTGAATGCCCCCTGCATTTAATGTTAGTAAAATATTATATTTAATTGTATGCATGCCCCTTTTGAATGCCCCCTGCATTTAAAGTTAGTAAAATATTATATTTAATTGTATGCATGCCCCTTTTGAATGCCCCCCTGCATTTAATGTTAGTAAAATATTATATTTAATTGTATGCATGCCCCTTTTGAATGCCCCCTGCATTTAATGTTTGTAAAATATTATATTTAATTGTATGCATGCCCCTTTTGAATGCCCCCTGCATTTAATGTTAGTAAAATATTATATTTAATTGTATGCATGCCCCTTTTGAATGCCCCCTGCATTTAATGTTAGTAAAATATTATATTTAATTGTATGCATGCCCCTTTTGAATGCCCCCCTGCATTTAATGTTAGAAAAATATTATATTTAATTGTATGGATGGCCCTTTTGAATGCCCCCCTGCATTTAATGTTAGTAAAATATTATATTTAATTGTATGGATGGCCCTTTTGAATGCCCCCTGCATTTAATGTTAGAAAAATATTATATTTAATTGTATGCATGCCCCTTTTGAATGCCCCTGCATTTAATGTTAGTAAATATGATATTTAATTGTATGCATGGCCCTTTTGAATGCCCCCCTGCATTTAATGTTAGTAAAATATGATATTTAATTGTATGGATAGCCCTTTTGAATGCCCCCCTGCATTTAATGTTAGTAAAATATGATATTTAATTGTATGGATAGCCCTTTTGAATGCCCCCCTGCATTTAATGTTACTAAAATATGATATTTAATTGTATGGATGGCCCTTTTGAATGCCCCCTGCATTTAATGTTAGTAAAATATGATATTTAATTGTATGGATAGCCCTTTTGAATGCCCCCTGCATTTAATGTTAGTAAAATATTATATTTAATTGTATGGATAGCCCTTTTGAATGCCCCCCTGCATTTAATGTTAGTAAAATATTATATTTAATTGTATGGATGGCCCTTTTGAATGCCCCCTGCATTTAATGTTAGTAAAATATTATATTTAATTGTATGCATGCCCCTTTTGAATGCCCCCCCTGCATTTAATGTTAGTAAAATATTATATTTAATTGTATGCATGCCACTTTTGAATGCCCCCTGCATTTAATGTTAGTAAAATATTATATTTATTTTATAATTAATAATGCAACTAGGAATTGTAAGTGGAGCCGGGTGAGGGAGGGGCAGGGGGGGAGCGGGGCGAGGGGCAGACCCTACGGCCCCCCAGGTCATCAGTGACCGGAATTCAGGCCCCTGGGCCGGTAGAAGTTGGACAGCCCTGGACTAAATGATAATGAACTAAAATTGGATAAAAATAAAGATATACTCTTCACATACTTTACAACAGCAGCACGAATGGTATTTGCCAAAGAATGGAAGACAGACTTAATACCCAAAATAGACCTATGGATAGATAAAGATTTATGATATAAAGGACATGGATAAATTAACTTTTTTTATAGAAGAAATACTGGAAACCCAAGAAAACTAACCGAATGGACATTGTTTGAAGAATATACAGTATGAAAAAGAAGAAAACCAAGGACAAATAGAAATTATTCACTCGGAGAAAAATGGAAGTCACCATGTATATATATTGTATTCACTTATTTATTTTATCTCTTTCTTGTTCCCATATCCTCAATCCCTACCCATACCCTCCCCAAACCTGACCCTCACACCCAGCCCATTAACTATATAAACCCCATTCCTACTAATATCTGTCGTGAACCTGTATCACATCACTATATCTTTTTTTCATTTGTATCACAAATATCTAAAATCAATTTAATTTTTTTAAAAAAATACACAATACCGAATAGACTGCATTAAACATTAAAAGCTCTGCTAAAAAGCCAGGTCTTGAGTGCCTGAGCAAAGGGTCGCAGGTCACGCATGGCCCCCAAGTGGGCAGGCAAGGAGTCCCACAAGACAGGGGCGGAGGTGGAGAAGGCCCTGCGTCTTGTGCTCTCGAGACATGCTTCCCTGAGGCCTGGAACATGCAGTAAGTGTAGTTGGAGGAGTCGTGGCGACCACTGGCAGCAAAGAGGGGAGAGGCGGTGTAACGAAGCTATTTACCGTTCAACTTTTTCTTTTAATGTGGCAGGGCAAGCAATCCCACTGCTGCCACCAATTGTAACGAATCGACTGCCACCCAATTTGTGGTGACTCGTAATTCGCACGCCAACTTTTACACCGTGGCAGGGTAGGCTACCTCACCCACTGCCACGTCACTATGCGAATATTTGTCTTCAAACTGCTGCCACCATTTTATGAGAGAGAAACCAACTGGAACACTTTTGTGAGGAAAGCAATTTGTGAGGATTAATGAGGGTTCTTGTGAGACGGAAATAAACTTTTAAAATGAGGCTTGACTTTTGAAATCAATGGCACAGAGAGGTTTTCAAATGTAATAACAATCAACAGTTTATTCTGGCACAAAAGCTTGGTTTGATACTTTGATAACACTTCCGAGGAGGCACGACTTTAAAAGGTTACAAATGTTTTAGTGATGGCAAATGCAAAGTTACAATGCTTAACTATTGCTATCACTCAGCTATATCAGCTTCTATCTCTTCCAATACATAGGCACTCTGGCCCTCTTCAGACACTTTGTCTTTATTTAGCCCTCAGGCTTTACATAAACTAGCTGGCTCGCAAGCTCAGCTCACCAGGACTGTATTCTCTCAGCCCTAAATATTGACTCCTAACCCTGCTCTCTCTAGAGCTGGTCAGACCTAACTGCTCTCTCTGAGCTCTCAACACTAACTGTCTTAGAGCTGGTCTGACAGTTAAACTGTCAAAATTCAAACTTCCCCAGAATTCTATTCCTGGCTCTGGCAGAAGCCGTTGACTCCTCCGACTTCTGCCTCAGAGCCACGTTTCTATGGCAACTCTGCTCTCCCTGCAGAGATGTGCTCTTAATATCAGCTCTTTCTCCGGTTCACAATATCCTAACATTTCAATACATATTCAATCCTATAATAAAAATAAACACTTCAACACAGGCGATCTCTGGGATATGCTGGCCCCTGACCATGAAGCGCCTTAAAGGTCAGAACCAACAACTTAAACAGGGCCCGGAATTCCGTTGGAAGCCAGTGCAAATGCAGCAGAGTTGGAGTTATGTGGCATCTCAAGGGTGTTTTTGCAAGTAGCCTGGCAGCCGCATTCTGAATAATGCAGATCCTCCGAGTAGTCGAGAGGGGAAGACCAACATACAAGGCGTTGCAATAATCCAGTCTAGATGTGACCGTCGCATGGATGATTATAGCCAAGGCTTCCTCTGAGAGGTCAGGTGCCAGCTGTCTCACATGCCAGAGATGGAAAAAGGCCTGCTTACTCACATTAGCGATCTGGGCCTCCATTGCCAACTGTGAACCCAGGACGACACCCAAGCTCTTAACAGTGGAAGATGGATGAAGGGGGGCACCATCGAAGTTGGGCAGGGAGGGCGCCACTCCAGGCAGGTGGCCAGGCCACAAAATCTCAGTCTTAGTAGGATTCACCTTCAACCTACTGGCACACAGCCATCTCGATACAGCCTCAAGGCATCAGGTGAAATTGTCTGGTATTGAGGTGACTCCAGGCTCCAGCCGTAAAAGCAGCTGGGTGTCATCCGCGTATTGGTGGCACTCCAGACCAAAGCTCTGCACGAGGCTGGCAAGAGGTCTCACGTAGAACAATCACCCCTAATACACCTAGTTACATTGGATCATGCCGGGCCTCATCTGGCAGGGCATTCCAAAGAGTCGGGGCTGCCACCGAAAAGGCTCTCTGTCTGGTAGAGGACAGGTGATAAGTACGGACAGAAGGGACTTCCGATAAGTTATGTTCTTTAGACCGTAGTGATCTCTGGGGATCAGAGACGGTCCCTCAAGTACACAAGCCCTAGACCGTATAAGGCCTTAAAGGTTAACACCAACACTTTGAATGTAATCCAGTACTCTACTGGGAGCCAGTGCAGCTGCTGCAAGATGGGAGTTATGTGCCATCTAACTGGGGCCCCGGTGAGCAGACGAGCTGCAGCATTCTGCACCAGTTTGAATTTCCAACTTAAGTTTCTGGATCATGGACAAAGGAAGGCCAATGTAGAGGGCGTTACAGTAGCCTAGTCTCAAGATGACCATCTCCTGGATCACCGTGGCCAGGTCGCTCTCGGACAGGTAAGGTGCCAACCGTCTAGCCTGTCGCAGATGGAAAAATGCGGATCTGCTGACCATAGAGACCTGGGCCTCCATAGTCAGCAGCGGGTCCAACTGGACCCCCAGACTCTTTACCAAGGACGATGGGCAGAGTGCTTCGCCGTTCAGTGTAGGCAGCCGATACCCCCCCCCCACACACACACACACACACCGGGCGGCCCCATATTGAGGCCCCATATCGCAAGAAAGATAGGAGGAGACTATTGGCTACAAATAATGTACACAAAGAGCAAGATCCAAGACATCTATGGCTTACAACGGGCATTCAATAAAGATTTCCTATGACCCACTTCTTCCTGACATCATATGTGTAATATGTATTTTATGGAAATGTGCTTTAATATGTGTATTCTATGGAGTGTTTTTAAATTATTTTGTGTTTTGATTATGTGTTTTAGCAATGTTGTATTATTATTATCATGGGAGTTGTGGTTTGGCAAGGTCTTTGGCCTTCTCTGCCAAAGAGTGCTGGGAGGGACCTCACCAAACCACATCCAGGGGCGGTCTAAGATAATTTTAAATGGTAAGCAAACATTATTTTGCCCCCCCCCAAAAAAACCCCATTATTTTGGCACACACCCCCCGGGGGAATGCGCCCTTTACCCAGATGACGCCCCACACAGCGGCGTCCTTTGCCTACCGGTAGGACCGCCCCTGGCCATATCCCTGGAATTCCACAGCATCAAGCCATGATGACTAAAGTAGCGTCAAAGCGCATTCATTCTGCAATGTAGATGCACCCTTCACCTCACACTTGAGCAGAGCAAAGCTTTGCAGATTTTGGCAGCGCCGGTGTGCATACGCTTTTCCTTGCTGACAAATGATTCTCGCAGCTACTTTCAAGATGCCCAAATACTTTCAAGTGCCAAACTGGCAAGCGGATCCTCGTCTGAAACGCTCCTGCTCTTATATGGTCACAACGCAGCCCGAATGCCTTTGCCCGCTCCGAGCCCCCATGCCTGCTGGATGAGACACACCAGCCCCAGCAGCGGAGAAGGGGAAAGGAGCAGGTCTGGGGGTTGTTTAAAATACACATGCCACCCGCTAAAAACACACCTGGACACGTAACATGTAGAAAACCACAACCCTGTCATAAATACATCAGCAAAGAGAAGGGCTTCTTCAATCTGGTCCCTTCTCACTTCCAATGGCCGCAAACAAAGGAATGAGTAAAAAGCTGCCAGAAACACCCAGGGGCGGTCTAAGGTAATTTTAAATGGTAAGCAAACATTATTTTGGCGCCCCGCCCCAAAACATTATTTTGCGCCCCCCCCCTTCTGCGCATGCCCAGAAGCTCCTGTGCAGCGCCTTGGGCAGCAGCTGGTTGACCACCTCGCGTGTGATGTTGGGCGCCTCCTTCAGCCGCAGCTTGCTCAGGATCTGGGATTTGATGCTCTCCAGCCGGAGCTCCTTGCTATGCTGCCGCCACAGGCACACCGGGCAGCCCGAGCCGGACTCCCTTCTCCGCGCTCGTGGAAGACGGGACCGGGACCAGCGAGGAGGAGGAGGCCGCCTTTGCCTTCTCGCCGGCGCCCACCTCCAAGGCCAGCAGCACCAGCAGACACAGCAGGGAGTGGGGCGCGGCGTCGGAGCACACAAGGCCCAAAAGCGGAATATTGGCCGGACGCTGTCTGGCAGGTGGGGGAATGCGCCCTTTACCCAGATGGCACCCCACGCAGCGGCGTCCTTTGCCTACCAGTAGGACCGCCCCTGGAAACACCCGAAGACCTGAGAGTGACTTTGGACCGGGCTCTGACTTACAAGAAGCACTGCTTGAATATCAAGCAAAAAGTGGGTGCTAGAAATAATATCATACACAAGCCGACTGGCACAACCTGGGGATCACAACCAGACACAGTGAAGACATCTGCCCTTGCACTTGGCCACCCTTGTCTACCATTTGAAATTACCTAGGGCCACCTCTGGGCACTTAATGGGACATGCTGCATTATCACAGGATGTCTACGCCCTACACCACTGGAGAAATTATACTTTTTAGTTGGTACTGCACCACCTGATATCTGCCAGGAAGTAGCAGCCAGTAATGAAAGGACCAAGGCAGTGACACCTCCAGCCCATCCTCTGTTCAGATATCAGCCAGCAAGCCAATGCCTTAAATCAAGAAACAGCTTCCTAAAGCCAACAGAGATACTTGAAGGAGCACCTCAGCAAGCAAGAGTCCAAAAGTGGCAGGCGAAAACCCAGCACCTCAATCAGTGGCTGAGACCAGATGGGAGACTCCTCTCTGGGCACACAGAAGAGTAGACAACCAGGAAGGCATTGAACAGGCTGCGCTCTGGCACCCAGGCCCGGATTACCCATAAGGCCACTCTTCTGTGTGTGGAGGTCACTCTTGGGCCGCCAGCAGCCTGTGGCTTCCCCGCCTCACCTCCTCCGCGTAGCAGCGACTGAGGGGTTCGCCCGTGGGGAGAAGGAGGAGGAGAAGAGGAGAAGGAGCCGGAGCCTCACCGCCACACAGGCCCCCAGGCAGAGCTCCGGAGGGATTTACTTGGGGTGCAACAGGAGCCGAGGGGAAAATGTACCTCGACCCAGAGGCCACCAAAGCTAAGCCGGGCATCTTCATTGTCCCCTGTTGCGGCGGGCGGGCTCCAAAACTGCCACCTTAGGTTTAGGGCGCGAGGCAAAAAGGAGGGGGAAGGCGGGGGTTGGGGCACTGGGGGGGAGGGGAGGCCGGAGCCTGATAGTTCACTTTAGGATTAGGGTGCCCAAGAGAGGGAGGGGCAGGAGGGAGCACAACACGCGGGGGGTAATTCCAAAGTGTGGCCTAGGGCGCAAAATTGTGTTAATCCGGGCCTGCTGGCACCACAAGATGCAGAGCCAACCTGACTTTATTTCAGATATAGAAAATGGAGAATTGAGAATCGGTCGGGCGAAGATGGCGGCGGGACGGGCACTCTAGGGCTCCCTGGAGTGTCACCTGCTTTCCTGGCTGGAGGGTAGATTTGCGCCCCCCTCCTCGCGGACAGAAGCGTCCGAAGAGAGCGCGAAGCCGGCGGACGGGGTCCGGCGGCCCCAAGGATCTCCCCCTCCTCAAGAGGGAGAGGTTGAGCGGGGCCGGACCGCCACCATTGCGGCGAGCGAGCCGGGAAGCGGGAAGCGGGTGGCGACCCGCACTTACTGCCAGCCCAGCCTGCCCCCCCTCCCCTCCCCCTCCCCCCACCTTAAGCAGAGGGCAGGAGGTGAAGAAGAGACAAAACAGAAGGAGGCCGTGAGTACGGGGAACAGCGGCCCGTGCGGCATCGGGGAGGCGCCATTGGAGACAGAGGGGAGGAGCGCGGATGAGCAGCAGGGATCCCAACAGCCCCACGGAAGCCCCCACACTCAGTGGATCGGGCCCCCAACAAAAGAGACACAAAGGCCCAACAAGCAGGCCGCACAGGGGGAGCCAACCATCCCTGGCAAAGGCAGAGGGAACGGGAGGAAAAGAGCGACAGGGCGCCAAAATGGCGGATGAGCTCTCACAGTCCTAGGAACAGGGAAGAAGAGCTTGTTGGCGGGAGCGCCATCTTGGGAGAGGGAAAAGGACATTTTTCCAATAGTAAAACAGGGAATAGCACAACTGACAATAGAACTATGTCGGCACTGCATGAACGGACCCCAAGAGCAAAAAGAGCGGAGGATAATGCAAGAAGAGAGACCAGAGGAGGAAGGAATAACTTTGAGGGACATCCTTGCAGAACTGCGAAAAATAGGGAAGCTCAAGACGGATGCCTACGGAAGATGGATGCCATAATGTCTCGGCAAGAAAAGCAAATGGGAACGATCCGGGAGCAGTCCCAACGTGCAAGAACAGAACCAACCGAAGAGGCGCTCCCCACAATGCCAGAGCGGCTGACCCTCTATGATGATGGAAAAGACGCACCCCAGGTCAAGGGGGAAAACGCAACAATGCATGAAGGCAGAGAGAAGAGAGGGAAGGAGAATACAAAATCGCAAGAAATACCAGAAGAAAGAGGACCTCACTTCAAAAATAGTGAGGAAGTTTCACTGGAAGTTGCAAGAACGGCTTCGAAGGGCCCTAAAACCTCTGCCCCCCAAAAAAGAGAAGAGGGGGAAAACCAAGGGGCCGCTGCAACACCCAAAAGCCCCATCCTGGATACAGATAAGAACGAAAACAAAAAGATTGGGACGCAGCCCAATAGGAAGAGAAGCTGGAGGAGAACAACCCAGCAAGGAAGAAAGAAAAACCTAAAGAAAAATTGCCCCTACTCCCTAGAGTCGCATTTTAGGCCTATGAGATGTGGCATCCTGGGGATGGACATAAAAGGCCTCGAATCTCCTAAAGAGAACGGTTAGAAAGGAAGCCGAGGAAAACGAAAAGGTACAGACCCAGCTACACTAAAAGACAAGGAACGGACAATGGACACCAAACATTGGAAAGATTTTGTAGGCTCAGGGAAAAGAGTTTAAAAAAATGGACAAAAACTAAAAACAACAGATTGCTTTTATACCAAGAGGATTATGAAGACCCGTCTCTGGAAAAAGAAGGAAAAAGAGCCTAAAAAGAAGACTTGTAAAAAAGAAATGTCCAGCTTAACAAGGAGAGAGACTGCACGAGAAAAACAAGAAGCACCCGTGAACAAGGAACTTAGAAGAAAACAAGTTACCCCTATCCCTATCTTTTCTCATCACCCTTACCCATTACTATCCTTCCCAGATCCCGGACCAAACAACCTCCTTCACCGCCCCTAACCCTTACCCCTTTCTACCCCTCATCCCCTGTTACCACCACCCCGCACCCCCTTCCCACCCCTGACGCACCCCTCTACCCCCCTCCCATCACCACTCTCAGCCTCTCCTTTCTCTATCTTTCCCACTGTCCTTTACCTGAAATTGTTCCCCCACTTTTACTGTTTATGGAAAAACCCTAATAAATATATTTCAAAAAAAAAAAAGACCAAACTTGGCACACAGAAAAAAAATGGATTAAAAAAAAAAAGATGCAGAGCCAGCCTTAGGAAACGGGGCTACCAAGTGGAGCCCACGACATGCGAGTGCGGAGAAGAGCAAACCACAGATTACAATGCAGCCTGAGCCCTTCCACACGCACAACGGGGGACTTTCTTATAGCAACACCAGAGGCACGCCAAGTAGCCAGTTTCTGGTCAAAGGGCATTTACTATCATGCTGAGTTTTTAACTTTGTGGTTTTTCTATGCATTATAACTGTATTCTCAATTTGCGTCTGACATGATAAATAAATATTGTTCGGGAACAAGCCCCATTTGTGGAAAAGCTCCGAAAACGAGGGGCAGCCATCGTTCTGAATCATCGCACGTGTAGAAATGTTAGAAAGACCCTTCTGCTTGCCTTTTCCAAAAGCAAATCCCAGAATTAAGCAACAACCCAACACACCATGAAGCGATTAATGCCTCTGATCAGCAGCGCTTTGAAATGTCTGGGTCGGCTTTGACTTAGTCATGGTTGTTCTTTCTGTAGCCGGTTAAGCGTCGCTCCAAAGCCAAAACCACATTCAAAGTATCACTTAAAAGTCTCCTTGGCTTGTGCCAAGCTCTTTGTCACCTTCAGATTAAATCCAAGGTTTCCATTGAAATGAATGGCTTTCATCTGAAGATGCCATACATACGGCCTGCCTGGAAGACCCAGCAAAATCCAAGAGACGAAGGCCGATGTCCAAGTCCTCCAAGGCAATGATAACTTCCATATGGTTGCCTGGAAGCAGGCCAGGATTACACATAAGGCCAACCTAGGCCATGGCCTAGGGGTGCAAGCCGGGCGCAGATCATGGACCAAAAAAAAAATGAAAATGTTGAAACAAATAAAAACGCAACGCGCATGGAGATGAGGAAGGAAGGATACCGGAGGTCCTCCTTTTCGGCGGCGCCCCTGCCCCTTCCTGAATACCAGCTCCTGCCTCTGCTATTGCTGCGCAAACGGCGTATGCACAGGGACTCTCGACACTGGCGTCGGCGTCGACAGGAGGAACAATTAACTCCCTCAATGCCGACAGCATCCACTTGCTGGCTCCTTCAGTGCAAGTACAGGAAACTCCATTGCGCATTTTGCACATGCCCTAACACCATGAAAGTTGGTATTCCTCCTCCAACACAAGGAGGAGACTTGTTGCACCTCAGACCGTAGTTAGCTCCCCCGAACACACACACCAGGCCAATTGTTTTTACTTGCTTATGTGAGCCGCCCCGAGCCTCTTGGGAGTGGTGGCGCAGAAATCCAATCAATCAATCAATCAATCAATGCAATAAATGTACTTTTATTTAGAATAAAGGATAGTCCAAAGATAGAAAGATACTGTATATGCAAAGTAGTTAAAATCAAAGTCCAAAAGCAGTTCAATAAAGTTCCAAAACAGTGGCAAAGAACGCTGGCAATAAATCCATGGAAAGCAATGTTGCAAAGCCAAGGCAAATCGCTCCTGCGTTTGAACACGAACCAGAGATCTCGGGCCCAAGTCCTCTCCAAACTGAATGTAGCTTCAGGTCTGACGAAACCCCTCTCAGACCAGTCTAATGAAGGAATCTAACTCTTGTGCGTCCACCGCACCCCCTTCCTCCAATCTCTCCTCGAAGATCTGATACTGTCCCTCCTGTTGAATTCCCGCTCGTTAGCAGGCCCAGCTGCACTGCTATCAGAGGGGGAAGCAGGAAACTCCCTTTCTCCGGAATGCCCATCTGGAAAGGGAGTAGAAACTCTCTCTTGGGAACCAAGGCCGCCGGGCCTCTCATAGTCTGATCCGAAACCGTCTTCCATGGAATCCTGACTAAACTCATCTGCAGTCCCATATCCCTCCAGCCATTCATTGTCCCATTGCAAACTCTCGTTTGGAGACCCATACCCATCTGGCCAATCTTCATCATCACTCTGCCCCTGGTCAGCTAGCCCATCCTCACTTTGCCCCTGGTCAGCTGGCACCTGCCTTGACACCCCCGGGGTCTGTTGATGCCTGCCAGGCTGGAATACCACAAGACTCCTCCTTACTGGAGAGAGAAGCGCAACTGCCGGCTACGGCACATGCGCAAACCCCAGTACAGGAGAGAAGCCCAACGCAACAAGCCCCGGTATCGGGGAGAAGAGCGGCATCGGTACAGCTGCTGACTACAACGCATGCACAATCCCCGATACCGGGTAGGAGCCAAGTGCATCAAGTCCCGGCATCGGGGAGGAGGTTCCTCCCCCCATGCCTGCATCCATAGTGCCTGCCGAGAGGGAAACTCCTGTGGCGGACCTCGTGGGGCCACACCGGGAGAGCTGAATGCGCGGCCCTAAGGGGGACGAGCGGATGAAAGGATGTGGGGGGTGCGGGGTGCAGTAGAGGCTGGGTTAAAGAGGGCATAATTCCAAAGTGTGGCCTAGGGCGCAAAAAGGTGTTAATCCAGGCCTGCCTGGAAGATGTAGAAAATTCCTTGAGAGGACAAGTTTTGTGAATGCAGATAAGTGAAATTGCAGATATTTTTGGAAAACCAGCATCTCCATAGCCTTTTGGCCGCATAACCTTTTGGAAAGTGTGGCCTTTTGGAGATTGATTGGCATTCACACTATTTAGAATAATCATAACCTGTTTGTAAAGTATGATCTTCCTGAGAAGAGTTAAATACTCATTTGAGTGATTTTTCTCTTTAGTTGTAAATATCCACTAGTATTCATGCAAGGCAATTTAGGTTTCTCAGTTGTTAGACTGATATACCTGGTTATCTCTCTGAACTGTTAGGAACAAAGATTTGTGCCAATGCTCAAAATATATAGCAGATCTTCTGAAGTGTTGTTTCAGTGCCCACAAACATCCACTCTCCCATAAAATAGATTTGGTTTTAAATCATGCTCTCAAGAGACAAAAATTAGTATTCGTTAAAAATAACATACTTGGTTTACTTACAAACTTCATGTTTTCAGCATTGCAAATCAGTTGAAAGTTTAAACAGCAAGTTCTCTAGACCAGTGTTTTTCAACCTTTTTTGAGCCACAGCACATTTTTTACATTTACAAACTCCTGGGGCACACCACCAACCAAAATGACACAAAATGATTGTGTGTTAACTATAAATCCCAGAAACTGTAACTCCCAAATGTCAAGGTCTATTTTCCCCAAACTCCATCTGTGTTCACATTTGGGCATATTGAGTATTCAAGCCAAGTTTGGTCCTGATCCAACATTGTTTGAGTCCACAGTGCTCTCTGGATATAGGTGAACTACAACTCCAAAACTCAAGGTCAATGCCCACCAAACTCTTATAGCATTTTCTCTTGCTTATGGGAGTTCTGTGTGGGAAGTTTGTGTCTTTCTGCCATTCCTGCCAGGATATCTATGTTGTGTTCATCGAAACAGGCCCAGGTTTTACACTGAGTGTATAAATACATTAAAAAACATATCTATTATATAAATGGGTTCACGTCATGTGATGTATACCTCAAACAAAGAAACCTTACAACGCAGAAACACAATACTTGCCAACAGAAATAGGCCTCAAGCAAGGTACGTTTGTAGCAAATAAACTTTCCCCCCAAAACCTAAAAGGCCCCAAAACAACGAGTAAAAATAAAACTACATTTACCAGCATCCTCCGGGGCAGCCAAAGACTCACCCAGCCTCTACATTCTGAACAACATGATTGGCTGCCAATAAGGGCGGATTTGCATAACTGCTGCACTAGCCAGCCAACATGAAAATTCCGATCCATAATAAACTGCCAAAACAGAATAAGGAAAAGGCCTCAGCCAATCCCCAACACAAACACCCAAATCACTTCCAACCGAAAATTTACACCCCAAAAAATCACAGACCACGCCCAAAATTGACAGTAAGGCTTCATTAACTTGATTTCCCTAACTAGCCCTCACTTACTGGGAAGCTGTTTACGCTCTGAATTGACAGTAAGGCTTCATTAACTTGATTCTCCCAACTAGGCTTCAGCTCATTGGACATTGTGTATGGCCTGAATTGACAGTAAGGCTTCATTAACTTGCTGTTCCTAACTAGGCCTCAGCTCATGGGACATTGTGTATGGCCTGAATTTACAGTAACCTACCTTGGCACACAGAGCCCCGACCATGCATGATGGGACTTGAAGTACCACCATGGAAAACGGGATTTGTAGTACTTCAAAACCCATCATTCCCCACAGACCACTGTGGCCCAGAACCAAGACCAATCAAGACCCAACTTGGCACACCATGCCCCCCATGACCCACACTCCATCCAACTGCAGTTTAGAGGAGGGCACACCGTGGATGATTGGACTTTCTCGCATCTCCTAAAAAGGGCACAGCAACGCGTGCCGGGTACAGCTAGTTAACTATATGTATGACTGTGTTAGAGTGTCATTTTGTGTCATTTTGGTTGGTGGTGTGCCCCAGGAGTTTGTAAATGTAAAAAATGTGCCGCGGCTCAAAAAAGGTTGGGAAACACTGCATTAAGCAATCTGCATCATATACATAACAAATAACTAGTATAGGAGGTTTGCAGAAGGTTGCTATTCCCAACAGATCCTGATCCTGTAGATATGGAGATCAGACCAGACTAGATAAAGAAAGGCTCTTGGGATATAATGTTTGTTTGGAAACAAGCCAGCGAAACAATTATTAAAAAAATGAAAATCCAGCCTGTGTTGAAAGGTTCTCCATAAACAAAGGGTGACAATGCTTTCAATTTAGGGCAGGGATATTTGCGGCCACAGAACAAGCTGCCACCCACCACTCTTGCTGCAGTCTAGGGTTTCTGCGGTTGCTCATTGAGGCGGGTGAGCAACCAAATCAAATGAGGCCATGACAAAGAAGAGGCGGAATTCCCATACGATGCCTCATTCCCCAGCGGAAGATCCATCGGAGTTTCTCTTGTGTCCATCTGCCTAAAATTGGGTTTTGTGTAGCACCTTCCAGCGCAATATATACGTACATCCAGGGGCAGTCCTACAAGGTAGGCCAAGTAGGCGGCCGCCTAGGGCGCCATCTGGGAAGGGGGCGCCATTCTGGCCGCATGGGGCATCATCCTGGCCCTGCTGATGTTCCTCAGGCAGCACTGCAGCTGCCTGCTTTTGGGCCCCGGCCTTGTGTGCTCCGACGCCGCTTCTGGGCATGCGCGGAGGTTTTCGCGCAGGCGCAGTTGCTCCGGAGCTGAAGTTGAGCGCAAGAGCAACTCCACATGCGCGAAAACCTCCGCGCATGCCCAGTAGCTCCCTTACGCAGAAGCCTGTAATCAAAGCACTCCCTATTGGGCAGGCAGGGAGTGATTCCCCTCTCACTTTGTCTCTGCCTCGCGCGCGTTTGCGGGGAAGGAGAAAAGAATCAGTGAAGGAAGTGTAAATGAAGGAACGAATGAAGGGCTTTCCTCCTCCTCCTCTGTGACCTCTTCTCTCCCGCCTTCCTTTCTTCGGCTCTATTTCTGTCTAGACCTGAGGGGCCTGAGGCTATGAGGAGTTGTGGGAGTTGGAGCCCAAAACACCAAGAGGGAGGGAGGGAGGGAGGGCCCAAGTTTGCCCAGGCCGCGCTGCCTGTATTCGACCTCATTGGAACATTTTGGCTGTTTTTCTATTTACATTTATTTACATTGGGATCCCAATTTTGGACTTATGGGAGACTCCTATGGATTATGAGACGGGTGGTAGGTAATATATTCTGATTTTGATGCATTTACATTGCATTTCTGGTTGATTATTATACTGTTCTGCTTAATATTGTCATACAATGTAATAAAAATACAATATAACAATAGAATAATGATATATTTTATATTACATGTAATATTACAAACAATATTGCAGTATAGTGGTATTGTACAAAATAGTAATATATAATATTTTATTTTACTTTATTTTGGGTTATTTGAGTTTCATAGGAGTAATGAAAATATTTAGTAGAGGATAATTTCATTTAAATAAATAATTTTATTTATTATTTTATAATAATAATATAATAGAATGTTGTATTATATTATAATGTCAATATATTATAATATAATTATATTGTAATGTAGTATAATATAATTATGATATAATATAGTATGAGTATGGTATAATATATTGTATATACATTGATACAATATAATACTACTAATGGTATTGTGATATTATAATTGTATATTTGATTTACATGGGGGAAAATAATGGTTTGGGGGGGCGCCAAAATAATGTTCGCTTACCATTTAAAATTACCTTAGACCGCCCCTGCGTACATCCAAGGCTGGTGGCTCACACAACATTGGAGAGATGAATCCATCGCTGGGTCTACACTGCATCAGGCCCGGATCAAACCTTTTTGCCGCCCTAGGCTACACATTGGAAGCCACGCCCCCGGGCCGATGTTGAGCATGTGTGGCAGCAGCCCTAGGGGCGGGGCTTCCCTCTGCCTCTTCCTCCTCACTCGTGCCGGGCGCCCCTCCTTCCTTGAGTGAAGGAAGGAGGGGCGCCCGGCCCCGGCGCGAGCGAGGAGGAAGAGGCGGAGCGGAGGGGAGCTGCGTCAGAGGCCCTGTGACGCAGCTCCCCTCCGCTCCACCTCTTGTTCCTCACTCTCCCCTCCTTCCTCAAGTGAAGGCCATAGGGTCTATGGCGCTCTGCGCGCAGGCGCAGAACTGCCCGATGATCGACCTTTTAAAAAAAATTGGGGGGTCCGGATCTGCTGCCCCTCCCCATGGCTACCGCCCTAGGCCTTGGTCTAGGGTGGCCTTATGGGTAATCCGGGCCTGCACTGCATTACAAAGTCTATGTTGCATTGTATGGGTCTACACCAGGCATGGGCCAACTTCGGACCTCCCACTTGGTGTTTTGAACTTCAACTTCCACAATGCCTAGCAGCCGGTAGGCAGTTGGAGTCCAAAACACCTGAGAGGAGGGCCGAAGTTGGCCCATGCCTGGTCTACGCTCACCAAAGAATGTAGCTCCAAACTGTATTATATGGCAGTGTAGATCCAGCCCTCGTCTGAACTTCAAAGGAAATGTCCTTGGTGCCGAACCCTAGTCCCACATTGGTTCAAAACCTGGAATCGCTCATTTAAATTTCAGACTAGAACCAAGAGCATTCATCCTCATTGAAAGCCATCAACTTATTATATAAGTGTATCTCTGTGTATATCTTCTTTCCCTGAAAGTTGACCATTGGATTGTCTTGGAGGACCTAAACATTCCCAGAGAGAACATACTTAGAAGACGGCATATATATACACTATAGTACTGATGGTAGCTTGGTCAACTTAAGCCGTCTGAGGGCTCGCACTAAGACTCTGACCTATCTAGTCCGTGCGCTGCTTTTTGCTGACGATGCTGCCCTTGTTGCCCATCCAGAAGCAGCCCTGCAGCGCCTCATATCCTGCTTTGCAGCAGCTGCAGAGCTGTTTGGGCTGGAAGTCAGCCTGAAGAAAACGGAAGTCCTCTACCAGCCCACACCACAGGAAGAACACCACCATCCCCACGTCAGCATAGGCGAATCTGTACTTAAGTCCGTTCAGCAGTTCACCTCCCTGGGAACCTTCATCTCTTCAGGTGCCAAGATTGATAAAGAGATAGATCACAGATTAGCAAAGGCATAGAGTGCATTTGGAAGGCTTCACAAAAGCATCTGGAGCAACAAGCACCTGAGGCAAAGCACCAAAATCAGTGTGTACAGAGCTTATCGTACTGTCTATTCTCCTCTATGGGTCTGAAACATGGGTCACCTACCGCCAACACCTACGACTCCTTGAATGCTTTCATCTGTGCTGTCTTCGCTCAATCCTAAATATACACTGGACCGACTATGTGACTAATGTTGCTGTCCTTGAGCAAGCAGGGATCACCAGCATTGAGGCCATGCTATTGAGAACACAGCTGCACTGGGCAGGGCACGTCTCTAGGATGGAGGACCACCGCCTCCCAAAGATACTATTCTATGGTGAACTCGCCATGGGTCAGCGCAAGAGAGGCATCCCAAAAAGAGATATAAGGACTCCCTGAAACAACATCTCAGGCTCGGCCGGATTGATCACCAACAATGGTCCACCCTGACCTCACATCGAGAGGCATGGAGACGCACTATCCACAATGCTGCGGCCTCTTTCGAGAAGACACGCCGAACAGGTCTCGAAGAGAAACGACAACGCAGAAAGAACGGCAACTTGGAAACAACATCAACCAAGGAGACTTTCTGCTGTGCTTTCTGCAACCGAGCTTGCCTATCTCAGATGGGCCTTTTTAGTCATCAACGCGCTTGTAGAAAGCGTGGGATGAGTCCTTCCTAAGAATCTTCGTTCGCGAAGTAATGCCGAGAGATGGCATTGAATGTTTGTCATGTATATGTACATTGTAATCCGCTCTGAGTCCCCTGCAGGGTGAGAAGGGTGGAATATAAATACTGTAAATAAATAAATAAATAAATAAATAAACAAATAAATAAATAAGACTTACAATAATAAAATATAGCTAATGGGATGCAACACTATTTGAAAAATGTTCTGCATGGTGTCTCACAAAAACAACGTTTTTGCAGTTTAATAAACGTTTCCCATGTTTTTTAAAAAAATGATAGAACTAATTAGGAAATGACATTTATAACCCAGAAATAACACAAAAATTGTGTTGCATAGTGTCATTGGAAAAATAAGAATTGTGATCCCAATTTGCAGGTTTAGCCTTTGCAGACGCACTGTTGCGTTTGGATATGTTCTCAACGGTCCCTCTTCCCTCTTGTCCTGACTCCTTTCGGAAAGGCGCCAAAGATGCAACTCCCATCAGATAAACAAGTCCGAGGGAGAGCATTTATCAAACTCCTCCATCCTGATTTATTTCCCATTGCAAAAAAAAGAAAAGGGAAAAGGCATCGCTCACAGAGGCGGATATGAGTGAGTTCACCACAATGTTCTTGGTAATGGTATGAAGAAGAGCATCGTTTTTGAGCGAAGCAATGACGCGTTTCTAGCCCCATCGTCCAATTAGGAGAATTAGTAACTTGAGAAATACCATTCTGAAGATGCACAGGCGCAGCAAGGGGAATTGGCACACAATTCTTGCAACGGGGCATTTGCTGTCCTTTCCGAATCCCCGAAGTCATGTCCAACGTAATACCGTGTTTCCCCGAAGTATGACACCCCCGATTGTAAGACGTATCGGGGGTGTCAGAGGGGTCGGCTTATATAAGCCCTTTCCTCTCGCTGTTCACCTCCCTTCAGTGAAGGGAGGAGGGCGGAGCCGCCGCGAGAGGAAGAAAGCGCCGCCGGAAGTCCCGCCCGCGCAGGGCGACTCAGGCGTCTTTTCCCGCCGCGCCCCGCCCCGCGCTCCAAGGCGCCGCTGGGAGGAAGAGGAGGAGGATGGAAGGCGCCGCTGGAAGGAAGAGGAGGAAGAGGAGGAGGATTCCGCCCCTTTTGAGCCCCTCTGGGAGCCTCTCGCCGCCAGCCAGGAAGCCACGCCATACCGCCAGCAGTAAGTCTTATTGTCTTACTTTCGGGTACCGCGCCCAATATAAGACGTACTCAAAGTAAGCCGTAGTGGGATTTGGGGGTCAAAAGAAAGTAAGACGCTGTCTTACTTTCGGGGAAACACGATAGGAGTATCTCTACACATTGTGTTCCCAGTAAAAGCAATGAGCAATCTGAGAGTGCATCTAAATCTGTGGTTCCCAAAGTGGGCGGTACCACCCCCTAGTGGGCGGTGAGGGTGGGATCCAGGAGAATTCGGGGGTGGTGGGAGGCTCAGGAGAATGCACCTGGGGCACTGAAGGCACTGGGGCAGTGGCCCCTTTCCAACTCTGCACCCACGCGCTAGGCAGTGTGCACCTGCCAGTCTAGAAGAAGGCTTTACTGGTACGCTGTTAGGCACTGATCACCCTCATTAAACAGCAGTGTCCTCTTTCTAGACCCTCTTTCAGTCTCAGCCCCCGAACCAAACTCACAAAATCCTGGCTGCCTGCAATGGCACAGTCCTGTATCGCCCCTTCCAATCCAACGGGTCCCTTGGAAGGAAGGGGCGATAAGGGACTGCACTGTGGGCGGAGTTAAGGAGAGGAAGGGCGCGCACGCTGTGGTTTCCAGGCAACGCCTGCCCAGGGATTCCAACTGGCAGGCTGAGACAGTCGTGCGCTTGCAAGTGTGTGCCTGCCAGTTGGTCCAGAAGGAAAGCCGAGAAGGAAAGCCTCCGCGTCTGAGTCGCTGTGGCGTTTGCAGGCACCTCCTGGGAGATGGCCGTGGCACGAAGGAAAATGCAAGCAGCCCCCAATTCCCAAGGTCCAGTATTCTCTATTGCTCAAGTTTAGTTCAATTCCATTGCTGTTGGAAGTTCAGAATGCTCTTTGATTGTATGACTATAAACTATAAATCCCAGCAACTGCAACTCCCAAATGACAAAATAAATCTCCCCAACCCCACCAGTATTCACATTTGGACATATTGAGTATTTGTGCCAAATTTGGTCCAGATCCAGGGTTGTTTGGGTTCGGAGTGCTCTCCAAATGTAGGTGAACTACATCTCTCCTAAATCACTGCCAATTTATCCCAAACCCCTCCAGTATTTTCTGTGGGTCACGGGGGTTCTGTGTGCCAAGTTTGGTCCAGGTCTGTCATTCATGGGGTCTCGGCTGTGGAAGTCAGAGCTGAATTGGTTGAAGGTACTGCAAATCCCATCATCCATTGTCCATACTCCCCCAAACATATTGTTTTTGTGATTGATCACTAGGCTTTAATTAGGTTCAATTTGTAACAATGAGAATACACCCTGCATATTAGATATTTGCATTAGAATTCGTAAGAGTAGCAAAATCATTTATGAAGTAGCAGCGAAAATATCGTTGGGGGTCACCCAACATGAGGAACCTTATTTAGGGGTCACGGCATTAGAAAGGTTGAGAACCACGGCATTAATACATAGATCTTTCTGTTTAATTGCTATTACATTTTTTAAAAAATAATTTCTAGGGGGGCGGTGAGTAAATTTTTTCCTGGGAAAGGGGCGGTAGGCCATAAGTTTGGGAACCACTGATCTACACTGAAGATGACACCACTTTTACTGCCATGGCTCAATACTATGGAATTCTGGGAGGTGTAGTTTTACAAGGTTTATAGCAGTGGTTCTCAACCTGTAGGTCCCCATATGCAGGGCCGGATTATCATCTTCGGCCGCCCGAGGCCAAGACGCCCCGCGCCGCCCCCCCAGGGCGTGGAAAGCTTCTGTTGCCAGCAGCCTTGCACCCTCCTCCTCGCACCCTCCTTCCATTCGCGGGAGGAGGAGGAGGCGGCCGGTGCCGTGTGGCTTCTGTCGCCTCCTCCTCCCGCGACCGGAAAAAAGGGCCCGAGGAGGTGGACGGGAGCCACACGGCTCCTGCCCCGCGGCTTCCGTCCACCTCGTGCCTTCCTTTCAGTCGTGGGAGGAGGAGGTGGACGGAAGGCGCGCGGCACTGCTCGCGGGGCTTCCATTCGCCGCCTCCTCCTCCCGCAACCAAAAGGAAAGCGCGAGGAGGAAGGGAAGTCCCGCCCTCTTCCTCGCGCCCTCCTTTTGGTCGCGGGAGGTGGAGGAGGCGATGGACAGAAGCCCCGCGAGCAGTGCAGTGCGCGCCTTCCGTCCACCTCCTTCTCCTCCTCCCGTGACCGAAAGGAAGGTGCGAGGAGGATGAAGGGAAGTCCCGCCCTCCTCCTCGCTGACTGGGCCGCCCCCTTGCAAAGGAAGGAGGTGGCCAGGAGGAGGAGGAAGGGAAGGAGGAAGGGAAGCCCGCTGGCGGGCATGTGATTTCTGCATGCATGCATGCCCGCCGGACTAGGCCATGGCATTGGGTGCTAGGGCAGCGGATTCTTCCTTCCTCCGCCTCGCCGCCCTCTCCCCTTTGCAAGATGGTGGCGCCGCCCTTGCAAAGGAAGGAGGCGGCCAGGAGGAGGAGGAGGCGCTGGCGGGCATTCCCGGTCGGAGCTTCCTTCCTCCTCGCGCCTCCTTCCTTACAAGGGGGCGGCCCAGGCGAGGGAGGGCGCCTCTCCCCCGCCCCTCTCCCAAGGTATGATGACTCTCTCGGGAGGGTGGGGGGAAAGCGCTGCGAGGGGGCAGTTTTAAAAAAAAGTTTTCGGGGGGCCGAATCCGCTGCCCCCCAAAACCTGCCACCCAATGCCATGGCCTAGTCTGGCCTTATGGGTAATCCGGGCCTGCCCATATGTTTTGGCCGTCAACTCCCAGAAATCCTAACAAGTGGTAAAGTGGCTGGGATTTCTGGGTGCCCAGGTGTTAGGCCAAAACACCTGAAGACCCACCGGTTGAGAACCACTGATCTATAGACTTCTCCGAACTCCCAGGGTTGCATAGCAAATATGGCCTTGGAAGTTAAAGAGGGATCAAACTGAATTCATTTGGCAGCGTGGTAATGTGAGGCCATTTTCACCCCTCTGCAAGTCATTCTGCGAATGCCATTTTCACAGAATATTTGCAGCATCAACATTATTCTGCGCAGAATTCGCACACCAGCCTTTTGTGCAGAAAACAGTGTTTTCCATGCGGGAGAAATACATGAATCCCCAGGATTCCAAAACAAGGAGCCATGGCAATTAAAGTGATCTAAAAGTACTATAATTCGAGAGTGCAGGGGGTCTCTAGGGGTGTACCTACATTGCAGAATACTTAATGCTTTGTATTGTGGGAGCTATAGTTTGACAAGGTATTTAATATTCTCAAAAATAGAGCCTCAAACAGCAAATCTCGATCAGGATTCCAAGGCTGAAAAGACCAAGGCGTTGCGTTGGGAGCCGCTCCAAAGTGGTGTCGGAGACTACACATTCATTCACCATAGTGTAGATTTGCACAACTTCCTGATCTGATGGTGTTGAATATCTGGTGGAAGATCCCTTCCTGGTTTGAGTTGACCCCATCAATTGGTAGGTGAGTTTTTCATGGTTGTCTGGCCATGCCCATTTCCGAGAGATTTCTGGAGCTCTTTTACAGTCATTCATTTTTTCTAACCTGACGTTTCGCCCACATTTTGAATAAATTAAAAAGTAAGGCATCTTGGGGTCCAGAACCTTGGGGTCCTAAAACTGTTAGTTTGACAAGGTATTTAATATTCTCAAAATTCACAGGCCTGGTTGGAACTACATTCATTCAGCTGCCTTGATCTGATGGAATCCTGGTGGAAGTTTTGTTAAGAGGTGTTAGCTGGCCCTGATTGATTCTTGTCTGGAATTCCCCTGCTTTTTGAGTGCCTTGAACGTGATTTTCCTGCTTCTTTGGAGAATGGGGTTGGACTGGATGATGGCCCATGAGGTCTCTTCCAACTCTAGGATTCTTCTTCAATGTGTCTGTTTCTCTCTCCTTAGCCTGGGGGCTATCTTTGGGACTTTCAGATATGCTTCCAAGAGGTCTGTGGAAGGGGAAGGCTTCCCGGGAAGGGGTTGTCATCCCATCTGGCCTCTGCTCTTCGGCAAAGGGATGATTTTGCAGGAAACTGTGGGCGAACCTTGAGATGCGACTTTCGAGAAACATGACTCATCGTGTCCGTGGGTCACGCAAAGCCTGGCCTAATTGGCCTTGTTGTTGTTTGTCATCAAGCGGGAAGCTCACATCTGTCCAAAGTTGCGGCACATTCGCACCGCAAAAACGCGCACACACAAAGAACCTTTAAAGCTGTAAAGGTCAAAAGCAGAGTTGCAGAGTTTGGGAGAGAAAGGAAACAGCCCCGTCTACTCTCAGCACAAAAGATACAAATGGATGATTCTTATATGCGTTAATCCCCTTCCTGATTAGGGTTGCCATATTGTGATGGAAGAAATAAGGGACATTGACAGGATTTTTCGCAAAAAAAAGGGATACTTAATAAGAACTTGAAAATCGAAATCAAACACCAGGAAGGCCCAAATCCGCCCATGCCTGATCTACACTGTAGAATTGATGCAGTTTGAACTGCCACGACCCAATGCTGTGTAAACATCGGATTTGTAGTTCTACAAGGCCTTCTCTGCCAAGTCACCAAACTACGACTCCACTGTGGGAGTTGGAGTCCAAAACATCTGGAGGGCCGAAGTTTGCCCAGGCCTGATCTAGAGTGGCTCCGACACTACATGGAAGAGGCTGGACTAGATGACCTTTGGAGTCCCCAGACTCTACATGGAAAGGGAATTTCAGCTCCCACAATTCCTCACAGCCAAGAACAACCACCAGGCCCAGGTTCTGCCTGGCCATCTGCGGGGAGGGTTCTGTCCCGGCGAGAGGCCCTTGGGTACGCACCGTGAGCGGGCAAGTGTGCTCGGGGGCCGGGAGGGCTGTGCAGAGGAGGTGGAGGCCGGGCTGGGCCAGGGAGGCTGGGGGAGGGGAGGCCTCCCGGCTGACCTGCTCGAGCACGGCCACGCTGCGGGCGCCGCTGACGGCCAGGCGGAGGTCCTGGGACCAGACCAAGGGCTCTGCGCGCCTCTCAGCGCCCCTTGCAGCTGCACCGGGGGCTCCCTCCGCCGCCACGCCGCCAAATGTGGCCTCACCATAGATTTGTAGAGAGGCAATACAACATTTGCCGACCTATTTTCGATTCCCTTCCTGATCATGCCTAGCATAGAATTTGCTTTTTTCGCTGCTGCTGCGCACTGGGTTGACATCTTCATTGAGCTGTCCACCAAAACCGCAAGATCCCTTTCCTGGTTTGTCTCAGAAAGCTTTGACCCCATCAATTGGTAGGTGTAGTTGGGGTTCTTTGCCCCGATGTGCATGACTTTACACTTGTTTAGGTTAAAATGCATTTGCCACTTTGTTGCCCATTCACTCAATTTTGTGGTTTTACAAGGTCCCACTGCAGGTGTAATGTTCAGTTTTATTTTACCACAAAATTAATAAATTGTGGGAAATTGGCTTGGAATGTTTTCTTTTAAAGATCGATGGGCCATCGCCCGCTATGGTTCGTGGCAATCTCATCTAATTTGGGACTCCTCCGTTCCTTCCCACATCCATCCAGATAATAAATGTGGATTTGCTCTGAGTACGCCCCGGAGCTGAGGCCGGGCTTCAAGATGAAATGCTGCTTTCGCTCACAAGAAATGCCCTCCCTCCTCTTTCAAAGCAAGCAAAATAGACATTTTAATGGAAGAGAGTCCCTTTTTCAGTTTAGGAATATAAGGATGAGCCATGTAGGGTTGCCAAGTCAGGAAAACTCTATTTCCAGAGATCTCATGCCCTGATATATTATGGGGATGAGCATTTATAGGTTATAGGTTAGGTCAGTGTTTCCCAACCTTTTTTTTGAGCATGGCACACTTTTTACATTTGCAAAATCCTGGGGCACACCACCAACCAAAATGACACAAAATGACACTCTAACGCAGTCATACATATAGTTAATATGTTTTTGAATGTATTTATACACTCCGTGTGAAACCTGGACCTATTTCGATGAACACAACATAGATATCCTGGCAGGAATGGCAGAAAGGCACAAACTTCCCACACAGAACTCCCATAACCAAGAGAAAATGCTATAAGAGTTTGGTGGGCATTGACTTTTGGCACACCCCCAACCAAAAGGACACAAAATGACACTCTAGCACAGTAATACATATAGTTAATTGACCTTGGATTTTGGAGTTGTAGTTCACCTTTATCCAGAGAGCACTGTGGACTCAAACAATGCTGGATCAGGACTGCATCCTGAACTCTTGCAACAATGGAATTGAACCAAACTTGGCCTACTGAACTCTCATTACCAACAGAAAGTAATTTAAAGGGTTTGCTTGGGAATTGACCTTGAGTTTGGAAGTTGTAGTTCACCTACATCCAGGGAGCACTGTGGACTCAAATAATGATGGATCTGGACCACACTTGGCATGAATACTCAATATGCCCAACTATGAACACACATGGAGTGCCTTTATCGAGGTAGGTTTCTTAGGGTTTTTATACTTCAACACACTAGACTCTCCCCCCTTCCCTCCTGGAGGTTCCAATTTCCCACGGCACACCTGATGATCGCTCACGGCACACTAGTGTGCCCCGGCACACTGGCTGGGAAACACTGGGTTAGGTCCTGGTGATGTTTTGGGATGAACCTTGGTGGTGCCTCATGCATTCGATCCTTGTGATAGTAAGGGTGAACCTTGGTGATGTCTTATTGGCTCACTCCTTGTGATACCAGACAGGTTCGATTCTTACGACTTCTCAGAGGCAGGCCTTCGAAATGATGTAGGTCAAGGGCTTTCATACTTTCTCAGCTTCGGAGCCCTTTTTGAAGCAAAAGTTTCACCTGGAGCCCCAAGAAATGATGATATATTATATTATATATAATGTACATACATCAGACATGGGCCAGGCCAGTGGCAGATAGATGGAGAGTGTTTGTGTGAACTAACTCACACAGTGCAGTGTGTGTGTGTGTGTGTGTATGGAACAATTTTAACCAACACAAACTTAAAGTATTTCAGTGGAAGATCCCCTGGGCCATCCAGTCCAACTCCCTTCTGTCATGCAGGAAAAACACAAACACTCCCAACAGATGGCCACCCAGCCTTTGTAATAATAATAGTAATAATAATAATAGAAACCCCAGCCTTTGTAGTAGTAGTAATAATAATAATACAAACCCCAGCCTTTGTAGTAGTAGTAGTAATAGAAACCCCAGCCTTTGTAGTAGTAATAATAATAATAGAAATCCCAGCCTTTGTAGTAATAATAATAGAAACCCTAGCCTTTGTTGTTGTAGTAGTAATAGTAATAGAAACCCCAGCCTTTGTAGTAGTAGTAGTAGTAGTAGTAGTAGTGATAATAATAATAGAAATCCCAGCATTTGTAGTAGTAGTAATAATAATAGTAATAGAAACCCCAGCCTTTGTTGTAGTAATAATAATAATAATAATAGAAACCCCAGCCTTTGTAGTAATAATAATAATAATAGAAACCCCAGCCTTTGTAATAATAATAATAGAAACCCCAGCCTTTGTAGTAATAGTAGTAATTGTAATAGAAACCCCAGCCTTTGTAGTAGTAGTAGTAATAATAGTAATAGAAACCCCAGCCTTTGTAGTAGTAGTAGTAGTAGTAATAGTAATAGAAACCCCAGCCTTTGTAGTAGTAGTAATAATAGTAATAGAAACCCCAGCCTTTGTAGTAGTAGTAGTAGTAATAATAATAATAATAGAAACCCCAGCCTTTGTAGTAATAATAATAATAGAAACCCCAGCCTTTGTAATAATAATAATAGAAACCCCAGCCTTTGTAGTAGTAGTATTAATAATAATAGTAGAAACCCCAGCCTTTGTAGTAGTAGTAATAATAATAATAATAATAGAAACCCCAGAGGCCAACCAGTCCAACTCCCTTTGTTCTGCCAAGCTAAAAGCACAAAACATCCCCAACAAATGGCCATCCAGTCTTATTAATAGTAGTAATAACAACAACAACAACAATAGGAACCCCAGAGGAGCCCCAGTTTGAGAACCATTGATGTAAAGGTTGGTTCTTTGTAATATGATGGAAAAAATGGTGCTTTTCTCATATCATGTGGATCTCGATCCTTGTCTTGGACCAAATGGGTGTTCCACAAATTGCATCCGTATGATGTTGCGGGCAAGTCTGTGAGATATCATACTGGTTGGGTTCTTGTGATGTCACAGGCATAAGCCTTTATGATGTCGTAGAGGCTGAGCCCTTGTGATGTCACAATGGTTTGGGTCCTCGGAGTGTCATGCAGGTTGAATATTTCCAATGCATTGTGATTTCGCAAGGAATGGGTGCATGGGATGTTACACATCAGCAGGTCCTTGTAATGTCATGCAGAATAGTTCCTTATGATGCCAAAGGGACAAATCCCTATAGCATCATAAGCTCCTTGTGATCTAGGGTGCATATACACTGCGGATTTAATGCAGTTTGACGCCACTTGAACTGCCATAGCCCAATGTATGGAAATGTGGGATTTGTAGTTTGGGGAGGCACCAGCCAGGCCCGGATTACCCATAAGGCCACCCTAGGCCATGGCCTAGGGGCGCAAGCCGATGGGGGCGCAGTTCACGGACCCAAAAAAATATGTTGAAACAAAACCGCAATGCGCGGCATGGAGATGACTCTCTCTCTCTCTCTCGGGGAAGGGTGGGGGGAGAATGCTACAAGGGGCGGGGGAGGAGGGAATGGCTTCTCCCCCCTCGCCCTTGCCATCGCCCCCTTGTCAAGGAAGGAGGGAGCGAGGAGGAGGCGGAGGGAAGTCCCCGGGGCCGCTGCAGGGCATGCGCGGCACCCAGGAACATAGCAGAGGAGGCAGAGGCGCTCACACCCTCCTGCCACGCATGCCTGGCAGCGGCCCCGGGGGCTTCCCTTCCTTCCTCCTCCTCCTCGCGCCGCCCTCTTTCCTTGACTCAAGGAAGAAGGGTGGGAGAAGGAGGAGGAGGCGAAAGGAAGCCCCGCCCCCGGAGCCGCTGCTGGGCATGCGCAGCACCCCTTGTCAAGGAAGGAGCGCGCGAGCGCCTCTTCCCCTTCCGCCATGTTCCTGGGTGCCGCGCATGCCCATCAGTGGCCCCAGGGACTTCCCTTCCTTCCTCCTCCTCCTTGCGCCCTCCTTCCTCCTTCCCTCCTCCCCCACCCCCTCACAGTGCTTTCCCCCCGGCCTCCCCCGAGAGGGAGAGAGAGAGAGCCATCTCCATGCGGTTTTGTTTCAACATATTTTTTTGGTCCGTGAACTGCGCCCCCCTCGGCTTGCGCCCCTAGGCCATGGCCTAGGGTGGCCTTATGGGTAATCCGGGCCTGGTTGGTGCCTCCCCAAACTACAAATCAAGGAAGGAGGGCGGGAGTAGAAGGAGGAGGCGGAGGGAAGCCCTGCCCCGGGGCCGGCCGCTGCCCAGGAACATGGCGGAGGAGGCAGAGGCGGTTTGAATCCCGGCGCAGTTGCCGCCCCGCAGCAGCTTTCACCCCGAGCGCGGGTGCAGGAAGAAGGGCTCAGCGCCTGCGGGGAAAAAGGAGGGCAAAGCGCGGGCAGTGGAAAGAAGGAATGTGGGGGGGGGGGGTAGAGGTTGGTTTGTGAATGTGAATTATCTGCCTTGATAATCTGGATTATATGGCAGTGTAGAAGGGCCCAAAGGCTGTTCTCCAAGGCAAGAGCCACATTTGGGGTTTCACAAGACTCTGTTATTTTTATGTCAGCCATCTCTGTTTCCTCGGCGGCTCCGAGGGCAGAGAATATCCCCTTTTCATTGGAGGCCTGTTTATTAGTCTAAGGCTCGGAGCCTGATTTATCGATTTGCGCCTCCATCGCGTGATGGGCCTGCCCTTACAGCACACCAGTGTTCCTGTCATGTGTTCCCCTCCAAAGTGTTTACAATATGCTTGATTTACACCTTCCAGGTGTTCCTTTGGAAAACATCACCGCGCTTTGGGTTTACACGTATTTTACAATATGTTTGTGGACACCCGTTAACTTCAACGTCCAGAACAGCCGGCATTCCAAAGCCTGTTGGTCAAATGGAGGAGAAAGGAGAAGGGCGGGCGGGCATCGCGGGCTGGCCTTTAATAATGCAGTTTAATTGATTGATTGTAGGATTAAAGCAATCCCCAAACTAAATATTTCACCGCCCACCTAGATTTTTTTTTAAAGGTAATAGCAATTAAACAGAAAGATATATGTATGAATGCCGTGGTTCTCAACCTTTCTAATGCCGTGACCCCTAAATAAGGTTCCTCGTGTTGTGGTGACCCCCAACCATATTTTTGTTTCTACTTCATAAATAATTTTGCTACTCTTACGAATTCTAATGCAAATATCTAATATGCAGGGTGTATTTTCATTGTTACAAATTGAACCTAATTAAAGCCTAGTGATTAATCACAAAAGCAATATGTTTGGGGGAGTATGGACAACGGATGATGGGATTTGCAGTACCTTCGACCAATTCAGCTCTGACTTCCACATGCATGACAGACCTGGACCCAAACAACCCTGGATCTGGACCAAATTTGGCACAAATACTCAATATACCCAAAATTGAACACTGGTGGAGTTGTGGATTGATTTTGTCATTTGGGAGTTGTAGCTGCTGGGATTTATAGTTCACCTATAATCAAAGAGCATTTTGAACACCCAACAGCAATGGAATTGAACTAAACTTGAGCGATAGAGAATACTGGACCTTGGAAATTGGGAACTGCTTGCATCCTTGTACGAAAACATCCTTTTACGACAAATAGGAAATCTTCCCCATCAAGGCAATTTTGTTCCCATTTTTGACATTTCAGAAATGTCACAAATTGTAACTTTTTGCAGATAGGTTGCAGTCGTTGTACATTGTAGTTTCTACAATCTGGGGTGAGGAATACGAACAAAACAAAAACATAATCATTTTCCCATTTTCTTCTCAAAAGAAGCAATTACTGATGTTTGCCATTTAGCTGCACAAAAGTATTTGAAAATTGTGCAATTTGTACAAAATTCACATAGGTTACTTTTGTGCCCAAAACGGCATAGTCAGGATAGAAAAAAACAATTTCAGTGCAGAAATATGCATTCATGTGCAGAAAAGGAGGGGGGGCTGTTTCGGTGTCATTTTCTGTGCCAATCAATTGTATACAATTTTTCCGTACAATAATCCCAAACTGCCAAATCATGCAATTTTCACACATCCAGACTTACTTTGTACAAAATTCATATAGGTTACTTTTGTGCCCAAAACGGCATTGTCGGGATAGAAAAAACAATTTTGGTGCAGAAATATGCATTCATGTGCAGAAAGGGGGGGGGCTGTTTCGGTGTCATTTTCTGTGCCAATCAATTGTATACCATTTTTCCGTACAATAATCCCAAACTGCAAGATCGTGCAATTTTCACACATCCAGACTTACTTTGTACAAAATTCACATAGGTTACTTTTGTGCCCAAAATGGCATTGTTGGGATAGGAAAAAAAGAATTTTGGTGCAGAAATATGCATTCATGTGCAGAAAAGGGGGGGCTGTTTTGGTGTCATTTTCTGTGCCAATCAATTGCATATAATTTTTGCATACAATAATCCCAAACTGGGGTTTCAGAAGACTCTGTTATTTTTATGTCAGCCATCTCTGTTTCCTCTGCGGCTCCGAAAAACCAATTTTGGTGCAGAAATATGTATTCATGTGCAGAAAGGAGGGCTGTTTTGGTGTCATTTTCTGTGCCAATCAATTGCATACAATTTTTGCATACAATAATCCCAAACTGCGAAATCGTGCAATTTTCACACATCCAGACTTACTTTGTACAAAATTCACATAGATTACTTTTGTGCCCAAAACGGCATTGTCAGGATAGAAAAAAACTATTTTGGTGCAGAAATATGCATTCATGTGCAAAAAAGGGGGGTGTTTCAGTGTCATTTTCTGTGCCAATCAATTGTATAAAATTTTTCCGTACAATAATCCCAAACTGCGAAATCTTGCAATTTTCACACATCCGGACTTACTTTGTACAAAATTCACATAGGTTACTTTTGTGCCCAAAACGGCATTGTCGGGATAGAAAAAAACAATTTCAGTGCAGAAATATGCATTCATGTGCAAAAAGGGGGGGGGTGTTTCAGTGTCATTTTCTGTGCCAATCAATTGCATACAATTTTCGCATACAATAATCCCAAACTGCGAAATTTTCTCATGAGTCCAGGATTCATCTCATTTGCGTTTTCTCAGTATCCACAAAATACAATTTTGAATATTTTTCCATACACTTCCCAAAATTGCAGTTTGAAGCGCTCATTACTTTTTGTTAGTCTTTTTTTTTTTAGTTTTTTAAAAAGATTTTATTTACATACAATAACAACTTACAATGTAAACAAAACACAAAACAGTGAACATTTTACATACACATGGCCCACCACCAAGGCCTGAACAGGTATCCTTTCCTTCGCCATATTTAACCGTTAATCGAATGTCATATCCAAAATTCCTGACTAACAGGGTTATGTTGCATTCCATTTTCACTCTCTAAAGTGTATTGAATAAAGACCGACCACTATGCCTCAGAATCTGATCTATTAGTTTCCCCCCTGAATACCTTCATTTCCATTGTTAGCTTATCATTTAAGGCTACGTCCCACACCTCCCTGTACCAAGCTTCCAGTGTAAGATTAGTTATTATTTTCCAATTCCTTGCTATTATAATTCTTGCCACAGTGAATAAAATAATCATCAATTCTTTCTTTTCCATTTCTAAATTCAACATTGTGGTGTCTATTAGTAACGCTAACCTAGCATCCGGAGTAATATTTAGCCCTATAATATTGCTTATTTCGTTAAATATATCCTTCCAAAAATTCTTCACTTGGGGGCATTCCCACCATAAACAAAAATATGTCCCTTTGTGCATGCCACATCTCCAGCAGAGGATGCTTTGCTTGCTGTCCATCTGATGTTGTTTGACCGGGGTGGTATACCATTTCCATATAACTTTAAATCATTTTCTTTTAATCTTGTGGATAGATTCTTAACCACTCTCCACTTCAGAACCCTTTTCCCATCGATATCTGTCGGAAGCCCTACTAGGTCTCCTTCCCAGACCTTCTCAAACCGCTTCAGCCCTGTTTCTTCACCAATTAATCCATTATATATATATTTCCCAATTAATCCTTTCCCTGTTATTTCTTGGGTTTTAAGTTTACTTAGCTATTCCTCATATTTATTCAATGCTCTGCATCTGGGATTTTTACTTAACCAGTCCTTTTCCCAGTTATACAGCTGTTGTCTCTCAAACCAATTCAGAGCACCTTGTTCTTCTAACTCAGTGTTTTTCAACCTTTTTTGAGCCGCGGCACACTTTTTACATTTGCAAAACCCTGGGGCACACCACCAATCAAAATGACACAAAATGACACTCTAACACAGTAATACATATTGTTAATATGTTTTTAAATGTATTTATACACTCAGTGTGAAACCTGGGCCTATTTTGATGAACACAACATAAATATCCTGGCAGGAATGGCAGAAAGACACACACGAAGGTCTTGCTCAACAGCTGGGAGTTATAGTTCACCCGAAATCAAAGAGCACACTGAACTCCACCAATGATGGAATGGAATCAAACTTCCCACACAGAACTACCATAACCAAGAGAAAATACTAAAGGGAGAATGAAGCTCTCTGTCAGTAAACAGAATTAAAAAGAACAATAAGAGCATTTTAGGATGCCTCATACCAAAGAAAATGAATAATAGTGTAAGAAGGAATAGCATGGAACTAGAATGGAAGTCAACATATTTCTCCCCCCCCCCTTAATCCCCTTTTTCCTTTTGTATTCATGTATGGTAACTCTATGTTTTGTATTGTCAAAGAAAACTGAAAAACCCAATAAAATTTATTTTTTTAAAAAATGACCCACAATGGCACACTAACACAGTAATACATATAGTTAATATGTTTTTAAATGTATTTATACACTCACTTAGTGTGAAACCTGGGCCCGTTTCGATGAACACAATAGATATCCTGGCAGGAATGGCAGAAAGACACAAACTTCCCACACAGAACTCCCATAACCAAGAGAAAATGCTATAAGAGTTTGGTGGGCATTGACCTTGAGTTTTGGAGTTGTAGTTCACCTATATCCAGAGAGCCCTGTGGACTTAAACAAGGATCAGGACCAAACTTAGCATGAATACTCAATATGCCCAAATGTGAACACAGATGGAAAATAGACCTTGACATTTGGGAATTACAGTTTCTGGGATTTATAGTTAACACACAATGAAAGAGCATCCTGAACTCTTGCAACAATGGAATTGAACCAAACTTGACATATTGAACTCTCATTACCAACAGAAAGTACTGAAAGGGTTTGCTTGGGAATTGACCTTGAGTTTGGAAGTTGCTGGGATTTATAGTTCCCTTACAATCAAAGAGCATTCTGAACCCCACCAATGATAGAACTGGGCCAAACGTCCCACACAGAACCCCCAGGAGGCAAGAGGAGGTCTCTACTTGAGGAAAGGGAGGCGGGCCTTCCCAATGCATGGAGAAGGAGAGACCAAGTAGACAACGGGTGGGGAGGGGGGTGGTTGTAATTTTGTGTCTTTATCGAGGTAGGTTTCTTAGGGTTTTTATACTTCAACACACTAGACTCTCCCCCGCCCCCCTTCCTGGAGGTTCCAATTTCCACGGCACACCTGATGATTGCTCACGGCACACTAGTGTCAAACTTATCAAACTTGCCCATTGAATTTTGTATCCATTTTTTCCAGGAAAGAGCAGTTTCCACCTCCACTAATTTTTTATATTTAAGTTTAATTCTCAGGTCTTCTGGAAAATTCTCCAGTAACACTATTGGGGTTAAGGGGGAAACTCCTGGGAATACCTTGGTTTTTTTTTTAACTTAACCCATATCTCCATAACATCTTTCGCCAGTTTATTTTTACACTCCTTAATTTCTTTGCCTATTTTTGACCTGAAAAACATTTCCCCAAATTCTCTTTGCCAACATCTCCCTTTTTGTTAGTCAATGAGCACTAATTTAATTGGATTGACCTACTTTATTTTTTTAATCCCTTTTCTCCCCATGTAAGGGCTCAAGGAGGCACTACTGTTATCCTATAAATGGCAAAACACTATATAGAAATTTATTTATTTATTATTTACTATATGTATACCTCGCCCTTCTCACCCCGAAGGGGACCCAGAGCAGCCTTACAAAAGGCGACAATTTGATGCCACATCAAACAGACATATAATAAAATAAACATATACATTAAAAACATAAAATTAAAAAAACATATAAACATTAAAAAGAGATTATTTTTTTTAAAAACCACATTATCCAAAATAAAAAATGCAAATTATTATTATTATTGTTATTATTATTGACACTTTTATCTCCTGATGATTCAGACAGGCTTTTAAAGTAGGACGCTTTTAAGAACGAGCCAGGAAGGGGCTGTGTGGTATTTTATGCATTTTGGATAAGGCTTAATGGTTTCAAATGTGTATTTTAATATGTATTTTATAGAAATACATTTTAATAGGTGTATTTGTGGTGGTATTTTTTTTTACAATGTTCATGTGTTTTAATTATTCTGTAACCCACCTTGAGACACGAGGGGAGAGAGGTGAATAAGAAAAAACATTAGTAGTAGTAGTAGTATTTATACTCCTAAGCTTTAACTTTATTTTTGTGTTTGTAGTCTTTAGGGTCTTTTTATGAGAGAAAAAGTGGCAAGTAAATAATATAATATGTGGGTGGGTCAAAAAGTAATGGCTCCAACTATTATCCTCCCCCACCCCCACCCCAATGCTACTGGACTATCTATGCATGTACTCATAGAGTATTTTCTTGTTCCGATTCAGAATCAAGAATCTGAAGCTAAAAGAAAGAGACATCATTGAATTTCTGGCAAAAGACGGCTGTGCACCTCAGGAAATCTATCATCACTCGAAGAATGTTTATGGAGACGCCGTAATGGACATCAGCAATATGCAACGGTGAAGACGTTTGAAAGTTTTGAATGAGGTTCAAACAGCTTTAAAATCATGGGTCGCGAAGCAAAACCCTGAATTTTTCCAAAATGGTTTTGATGCCTGCGTTAAACGACGGTGCAAATGTGTACAAATCAGTAGTGACTATGTCGAACAGCAGTTTTGTCTCGAGGACAATTCAGGCTATGATCTGGAGCAACTTCTACCATAATCAATTCATAACATTTTTATGACACAAGAGGCAAAACTTTTTGATCCACCCACATATAAATAATTTTTCCAAAATGGTTTTGATGCCTGCGTTAAACAATGGTGCAAATGTGTACAAATCAGTAGTGACTATGTCGAACAGTAGTTTTGTGTCGAGGGCAGTTCAGGCTAGAATCCGAAGCCGCTTCTATTGTTATAGGTTCATTCATAACATTTTTATGACACAAGAGGCAAAACTTTTTGATCCTCCCGCATATAAATGTTTTTTCCAAAATGGTTTCGATGCCTGCATTAAATGATGGCTCGAATGTGTTCAAATTGACGGCGACTATGTTGAATGGTAGTTTTGTGTAGAGGACAGTTCAGGCTAGAATCCGAAGCCACTTCTATTGTTATAGGTTCATTCATCCAGTTTTTATGACACAGAACGCAAAACTTTTTGATCCAACCACAATGGTTCAAAATGGTTTCGATGCCTAGGTTAAACGATGGCTCAAATGTGTTCAAATTGACAGTGACTATGTTGAATGGTAGTTTTGTGTCGAGGACAGTTCAGGCTAGAATCCGAAGCTGCTTCTATTGCTATAGGTTCATTCATCCAGTTTTTATGGCACAAGGCAAAACCTTTTGATCCACCGACATATAAATGATTTTTCCAAAATGGTTTCGATGCCTAGGTTAAACGATGGCTCAAATGTGTTCAAATTGATGGCAACTATGTTGAATGGTAATTTTGTGTCGCGGTCAGTTCAGGCTAGAATCCGAAGCCACATCTATTGTTATAGGTTCATTCATCCAGTTTTTATGACACAGGAGGCAAAACTTTTTGATCCACCCGTATATAAATAATTTTTCCAAAATGGTTTCGATGCCTAGGTTAAATGATGGCTCAAATGTGTTCAAATTGGTGGCGACTATGTTGAATGGTAGTTTTGCATCGAGGACAGTTCAGGCTAGAATCCGAAGCCACTTCTATTGTTATAGGTTCATTCACTCAGTTTTTATGACACAAGAGGCAAAACTTTTTGATCCACCCTCATACAAATTATTCTTATTATTCAAATTTGTATGCCGCCACTCCCTGAGGGCTCGGAGCGGTTCACAACATCCAATAAAACACATCATAATACAGAAAATTTAAATAATTACAATAACAACAAATTGATTCAGAGACTCAACTATTGGATCCAATTACTTTCCATTTTCTACTCCCTTCCAATCCCAAAATCTCCCTCTGAATCTTGAATTTAATGCGACTTCCAATCAGTTTGAATAGGAAACAGGGTTGAGTTATCCAATATTTTTGGGTCCCGATGATGATCGTGGTAACTTGATGTAACTTGAACGAAAAGCAATGAATGTTCCTGGACAGAAGAGGGGGGAGGAGGGAGGGGGAAAGGGGGGGAATGAATGGGGTGGACTGACTCTTCTCCAGTTGCCAAGGCCTGCGTTAAATGGGTAGATTAGCCGCCCTTACGTTTTCGGTAACATATAAACATCTGAAACCCGTTTCCTGTTTTGGAGGGGGGTTCGGAGAAACTTAGGTGGATGACCTCAGGGAAACTTTTTGGAAAAAAAAATGCCCCACATAACAAATGGGAATTGTACATCACGGCAAAAGGAGAAGCCACTCTTGGTGGTCCTATAGATTGGAGAGAGAGAGAGAGAGAGAGAGAGAGAGAGAGAGAGAGAGAGATTGCTCAAAGGCGGAAACATAGTCAAAATAAACCGTTACCTTCTCTCAGGGTGGGCACTGCCATTCTTTCCTGGGGATTTCTCTGTGTTATCCTATGCAGACAGATTCCTGGCTGTCAGGCGCAACAGTTAGTCTTCTGTTTGGGGGGAAAGTCCAGGAGTAGAAAGTCCCATTTCCCCCCCAAATGGTGCATCTCGACTCCTTTTGCTTTACTCTTCATGCCACTCGTCCTTCTTTATTTCCCTGCGGCCAGAACCAAATCCACTTCAGGCATCTTACAGCCAGGGGAATATCCGATAGAGTGGCATCAGTGGAAGGAAGAAAAGAAGAAATATCTTGACGGTTGCAGGTTTTCGGCATTGGATCTCCCGGCATCGGGTTTGCGGGGAAAGCCGTGGACCATCGCTCGCGTTTTGAAACAATCCATTTCTGGACCTCTGCTTTATCAGATGTCAGTGCAATGTACACAAAGTGGGGACCGAGGGTAGCGAGGAAAGGACGGTGTTTATGTCGCTGATAAAATGGGATGGAGGGGAGGGGGTGGGAAGGCAAAACGGAGCTCCGAAAAGGCAACGTTAGTTGCGGGATTTAGGAACCGTGGCCCAAAGAAGTCACTTTTCCAGGGGAACAAGTGCTGCAAATAAATAGGGTAATACATCAGTCATGCTCAAAAGGGCTACGGCAGACTTCGAAGAAGAAGACGGCATTTATATACGCTATCGTACTGATGGTAGCTTGCTCAACTTAAGCCGTCTGAGGGCTCTCACTAAGACTCTAAACTATGTAGTCCGTGAGCTGATTTTTGCTGATGATGCTGCCCTTGTCGCCCAATCAGAAGCAGCTCTGCAGCGCCTCACATCCTGCTTTGCAACAGCTGCAGAGCTCTTTGGGCTGGAAGTCAGCCTGAAGAAAACGGAAGTCCTCTACCAGCCCGCACCACAGGAAGAACCCCCACGTCAGAATAGGCAAATCCTTGCTTAAGTCCGTTCAGCAGTTCACCTCCCTGGGAAGCATCATCTCTTCAGACGCCAAGATTGATAAAGAGATAGATCACAGATTTGCAAAGGCATATAGTGCATTCGGAAGGCTTCACAAAAGAGTCTGGAGCAACAAGCACCTGAGGCAAAGCACCAAAATCAGTGTGTACAGAGCTATCGTACTGTCTATTCTCCTCTATGGGTCTGAAACATGGGTCACCTATCGCCAACACCTACGACTCCTCGAACGCTTTCATCAGCGCTGTCTTCGCACAATCCTAAACATACACTGGACCGACTATGTGACTAATGTTGCTGTCCTTGAACAAACAGGGATCACCAGCATTGAGGCCATGCTATTGAGAACACAGCTGCGCTGGGCAGCGCACGTCTCTAGGATGGAGGACCACCGCCTCCCAAAGATTCTACTCTATGGTGAACTCGCCACGGGTCAGCGCAAGAGAGGCGCCCCCAAAAACGATATGACTCCCTGAAACAACACCTCTGGCTCGGCCAGATTGATCACCAACAATGGTCCACCCTGGCCTCACATCGGGAGGCATGGAGACGCACTATCCACAATGCTGTGGCATCTTTCGAGAAGACACGCCGAATGGGTCTCGAAGAGAAACGACAACGCAGAAAGAACCGCAACCTGGAAACAAGGAGACTTTCTGCTGTGCTTTCTGCAACCGAACTTGCCTATCTCAGATTGGCCTTTTTAGTCATCAACGCACTTGTAAAAAGTGTGGGATGAGTCCTTCCTAAGAATCTTCGTTCGCGAAGTAATGCCGAGAGATATCAGTCATAGAGAACAATTTACTCTACTTGCTCCACATGATGCATGCATGCTAGCTAATGCCCCTAAGGCCCCTTCTATAGTGCCATATAAAATCCAGATTACCTGCTTTGAACTGGATGAACTGGACAGGGCCTTCTCCGTGGTGGCTCCTTGGCTTTGGACCGCCCTCCCTAGTGACATCAGATCGGCCCCCTCCCTCCTGACATTTCGCAAGAAAGTCAAGACCTGGCTGTTTGAGCAGGCATTTGCTGATGGTTTAATTAGATATCTGGAATGACGACGACGTGACGGAAAGTGATTTCAATGTGACGTTGAGACTGTAATTGTATGTTTTAATTACTAATTGTTATGTTATATGGTTATTGTTTGGTTTGTTTCGCTCATGTTTTGATTGGAGGGCAGAGACCGCCCTGTGTAAGCCGGCTCGAGTCGCCGTCAGGCTGAGAAGGTGATATAGTGATGTGATAGATACATAAATAAATAAATTATATGGCAGTATCACGGTGGTGCAGTGAGATAACTGCTGGGCTGCTGAACTTGCTGACCAAAATGTCGGCGGTTCAAATCCGGGGAGCGGAGGCGAGCTCCCACTGTTAGCCCCAGCTTCTGCCAACCTAGCAGTTTGAAAACATGCAAATGTGAGTATATTAATAGGTACCGCTTTGGCCAGATGGTAAGGGCGCTCCATGCAGTTATGCTGGCCACATGACCTTGGAGGTGTCTACGGGCAACGCCGGCTCTTTGGCTTAGAATTGGAGGTGAGCACCAGACTAGTATGCTATGTTTTATGTCATTTAACAGTTTCTTAAATGGTTGTTTTGGATCTAGATATATATTTTAATAGGTCCTGCATTTAATTCCCCTACGAACCAACACGAGCCCTAAGATCATCTGGGAAGGCCCTTCTCTTGCTTCCATCTCTGTTGGTGGGGACGAGGGAGAGGGCCATCTCAGTGGTGGCCCCCAGCTCTGGAACTTGCACAGACCCAGAGCCCTCTGAACTCAGCACTTTTATCGTTTTGTATGGTACTGTTTTTATTGTGATATATTTGTATTTGGTTTTGTTTTGATGCTGTCTTATTGTGTTATGTTTTCAACTTTGTGCTCCCTGGGCCCCCCGAGTCCCTTAGGGGAGATGGGGGTGGGGTATAAAAATAAAGTTATTGTCATTATTACTATTATTATTATATACCTTAATGTTTGTATGCTTTGAATTTTATTTACGTATTAATTTATTAATTTATTAACTTTATTTATATTCCGCTCTTCTCACCCCGAAGGGGACACAGAGTGGATTACAGGTACGTATACTTAGCAGACAATCCCTCCCGTTTCCACATACACAGTACACACATATAGACAAACAGAGGCCAACTCTGGCCACCAGGGGGAGCTGCTGCACTCCTCATCTCTCAGGGTTCCCAGCGTCCAGGGGCGGCCCCAGGGATTCCGCGACCTACGCGGTCGCGTAGAGCGCTATCGGCTGGGAGGGGCACCACCGGCTGGGAGGGCCGCCGCCGCGCCGACTCCGCGCCCCCACCACCGCCGTTCTGCACGCGCGAATGTACGAGCACGCGCACTCGCTCCCAAGCGCCTGCTGCTTTGGAGCCAGCGCGCATGCGCAAAACCTGCACTGCACGCATGCGCGTTGGCTCCAAAGCAGCAGGCGCGCTTGGGAGCGAGTGCGCGTGCTCGTACATTCGCACGTGCGCAGAAACATCTACAGGCGCTATAGCGCCTGTAGGTGCTTCTGCGCATGCGCGACCGGCAGAAAGGTGCGCCGAGGAGGTGTGCCGCGGCCAATGGGGCGGCAGCGGCGGCGGCGGCGGTGTGGCGGCGGCGGCAGTGTGGGCGTGGCGGCGGTGGTGAGTGACGCGGGCGGCGGGGGGACAAAATTTCTTCGCGTACCCCCCCAAATTAGGTCGGGCCGCCCCTGCCAGCGTCCCTTGTTGTTCCTTCCGCATTTCTCAGCGTTTCTGGAGCTCTTTAATGGCCTCATAATTCAGTCAAAATTTGCCCCCCCCCCTTAATGTGGTACCTTTATCTCCTACTTGACAGATGCAACTGTCTTTTGGGCTGCAAAGGTCGGCAGCAGCCCAAAAGACAGTTGCATGATTTCTAGTGTTAGTAGCTTTGAGACTCCTTTGGGAGAAAATTGGGATATAAATACTAATCCTAATTCCACTAATAATACTCATAATAAACTGGCTCCATCCATAATGTTCTTCCAGTGGCAATTCAAGGTTTTCTTTGAGGATTAAAAAGTGCTATTAATAACATACTGTATTGTTCGTATTTGTTGCATTTTAACGGTTGCATGCTCTGGTTACATCTCGAATAGACTACTGCAATGCTCTCTACGTGGGGTTCCGAGACTGCTCGGAAACTGCAATTAGTCCAATGCTCGGCAGCCAGGTTACTAACAGGAGCGGGGCACAGGGAGCATACCAGTTCCACTGGCTGCCAATTAGCTTCCGAGCACAATTCAAAGTGCTGGTTTTAACCTACAAAACCCTATACGGTTCTGGCCCAGTTCCCCTATGAACCAGAACATTAAGATCCTCCGGAGAGGCCCTGCTCTCGGTCCCGCCGGCTTCGCAAGTGCGGCTGGTGGGGACGAGAGACGGGGCCTTCTCTGTGGTGGCCCCTCAGCTGTGGAACTCTCTCCCAAGTGATGCTAGGTCTGCCCCCTCCCTGTTGTCCTTTGGGAGGCTGGTGAAGACCTGGATGTGGAACCAGGCCTTCCCAGAATAGGCTGAGATTGGCTATTGTCTGAATGTATGACCACGTTTACAGACTGAGTGGAATTGTTTTAATGGCGACGTGGTTTTACGCTGGGATTTTTATGTATTTTAATATGTTGTTATAGTTGTATTAAACTGTATAGCATTGAATATTTGCTGTAATGCCGGTCTGAGTCCCTCGATGGAGGTGAGAAGGTCGGGGTACAAAAGCTTTAAAGAAATAAATAAAACGGCTCTGCAATTAAATTGCTTTTTGTGCCATTGATAATTCCATTGTATTGCAAGTGATGGGAAATTTTATATCTACTTTTTTCATTTTTGGAAGTGACTTTGAAACCAAAGCTGGGGGTAAGATGTGATATTATTATTATTATTATTTATTCAATTTTATATACCGCTCCATGCCCATAGGCTCGGGGCGGTTCACACAATGAACATATGCAGTAGAAACATAATAAAACAACAATAAAACATCAATAAATCCACAATAAAACACAATAAAACAGTCCCCCACTGCACTAATAGCCAGCCATACAAATATGGAGTAGATTACACTGGGTCATTGAGATTAAAAGCCTGCCAAAATAGAGTGGTCTTGCAGGCCCTTCGGAAGGCAGATAGCTCTCTAAGATACAATCAATACACTCAATAACAAACGCATTGCAAAACAACCGTAAAATAGGATCTAGACCAGGGGTGGGCAACCTACGGCCCGTGGGCCGGATGTGGCCCGGCAGCTGATTCTGTCCGCCTGGGGAGAAGGGCGTCGGGGGTGAGGCCAAGAGGAAGGGGTGCCGCTGACGCCATCCCATCGCGGGCTCTGTGGGGCCTGTGTCAGCAGACAGGCCACAGGAGCGGCAGCTTTGGAGTGCCTGCCATCCCTGGAGGCGAGCCGGGCCTTCAGCGGGAGCAGTCTGCGACCTGCGGCGACTGATCGCCCTGGTGACCCGGAAGACTTAATCGTCTTCCATTTCACCAGGGCAATCAGCCGCCTCAGATCGCTGACTGTTCTCCCTGCAGGCCTGGATCGCCTCCAGGGAAGGCAGGCACTCCATAGCAGGGCGATCGGCTGGGAAACGGCTGGGGGCGAGAGCGGGCGGAGACCTGCAGCCTCCAATCGCCTGCTGCTCTGCTCTCCTCTGCTGCGGCGGCGGCTGGGTCCACTTTGCCATCCTCTGGGCTGGGTCCATTGGGCCATTCCATCTTGGTTCGCACCTTGTCTTCTTGAATTTAATTTAATTTAATTTTAGTGGTTTTTTATTATTTTATTATAATAATATAATATATAATATAATGTTATATTATATTTTAATTTCAATATATTATAATGTCTATATATATATACAGTATATACTATAATATAACAATTATGATATTAATACTAATAATATATGAATATTTCTTGATATATTAATATTAATGATGTCTAATATAAATAAATAAATAATAAGAACATAAGAACATAAGAAGAGCCATGCTGAATCGGACCTCAGCCCATCTAGTCCAGCATTCTGTATCACACAGTGGCCCACCAGTTGTACACGGGGATCTCGAGCAGAAGGGAGGGCAAAACCCTGACCTGCTCCCGACCCCCACAACCAGTACCCAGGGAAATCCTGCCTACCTCAACCAACTCCGAGGTGGCACTTGAATGTCCTTTTCAGTAACTACCGATACACTTGGTATCCATGAATCTGTCTAATCCTGCCTTGAAGTTATTCAGGCTGACAGCTGTCACAACCTCCTCTGGAAGTGAGTTCCATAACCCAATGACCCTCTGGGTGAAGAAATATTTCCCTTTATTAGTCCTAATTTTCCTACCTTGGAGCTTCAGGGAGTGCCCTCTAGTCCTAGTGTTTTGTGACAAAGAAAATAATTTTTCTTTATTCACCTTTTCTATCCCATGCATGATTTTATACACTTCGATCAAGTCACCTCTTAAACGCCGTCTTTCAAGGCTGAAAAGACCAAGGCGTTGCAACCTGGTTTCATAAGGGAGCCGCTCCATCCCTTGGATCATTCTTGTTGCCCTTCTTTGTACCTTTTCCAGTTCCGTTATATCCTTCTTAAGGTGCGGAGACCAGAATTGTACACAGTACTCCAAATGTGGCCTCACCATAGATTTGTAGAGAGGCAATACAACATTTGACGACCTATTTTCGATTCCCTTTCTGATCATGCCTAGCATAGAATTTGCTTTTTTCACTGCTGCAGCGCACTGGGTTGACATCTTCATTGAGCTGTCCACCAAGACCCCAAGATCCCTTTCCTGGTTTGTCTCGAAAGCTTTGACCCCATCAGTTGATAAGTGTAGTTGGGGTTCTTTGCCCCGATGTGCATGACTTTACACTTGTTTAGGTTAAAATGCATTTGCCACTTTGTTGCCCATTCACTCAATTTCGAGAGATCTTTCTGGAGCTCTTTACAATCAGTTTCATTTTTAACTACCCTGAACAATTTAGTGTCGTCTGCAAACTTTGCTACCTCAGAATTCACTCCTACATCCAGATCATTAATGAATAAATTAAAAAGTAACGGACCCAAAACTGAACCTTGGGGTACGCCACTTCCCACCTCTTTCCACCCAGAGAAGTGTCCGTTTATTACCACCCTTTGTTTCCTACAGTTTAGCCAGGTTCCAATCCAGGACAAGACCTGTCCCCTGATTCCATGGCTGAAGAGCTTATTTAGGAGCCTTTGGTGAGGGACTTTGTCAAAAGCCTTTTGAAAGTCAAGGTAAACAATATCAATTGGGTCCCCTTTATCTATGTGTTTATTTACACCCTCAAAGAATTCTAACAAGTTAGTAAGACATGATTTGCCTTTGCAGAAACCATGTTGATTTTCTTTCAGCAATGCCTGTTCTTCTATGTGCCTAGTAATTTTTCTTTAATAATGGTTTCCATCATTTTGCCTGGACCTGAGGTTAAACTGACTGGTCTATAATTTCCTGGATCACCTCTGGATCCTTTCTTGAAGATCGGTGTTACATTTGCCTCCCTCCAGTCCTCGGGTACAGTGCCTGATCTTAGAGAAAGGTTATATATCTTAGCTAGAAGTTCAGCAATTTCACACTTGAGTTCCTTAAGAACTCTGGGGTGGATGCCGTCTGGACCTGGTGATTTGTTGACATTTAGTTTAGTAAGGCATATGAGAACATCCTCCTTGTTTATCTCTATCTGTTTTAATTCTTTTAATTCCCTCCCTGAAAAAACTGACTCAGCTGAAGGCATATGTTGTCTGTCCTCCTGTGTGAAAACGGAGGCAAAGAAGTCATTTAGCCGCTCAGCAATCTCTTTGTCTTCGCTGATTTTCCCTTTCTGGCCATTGTCGTCGAGTGGCCCAACTGCTTTTCTAGTTGGGTTCCTGCTTCTGATGTACTTAAAGAAGTTTTTGTGTTTTTTTAATATTCTTTGCTATGTGTGCCTCAAAATCTCTCTTGGCTTTCCTGACTGTTGCTTTGCATTTAGTTTGCCAGAGCTTGTGTTCCTTTCTGCTCTCCTCGGTAGGAAGAGCCTTCCATTTCTTAAATGAGTTTTTCTTCTTTCCAATCACATCTTTTACTTCGTTTGTAAGCCATACTGGTGTCCTTTTGGACTTTCCATGCCTCTTTCTTTTTATTGGAATGCATATGTAGATTAGAATGTAGTTCAGCCTTTAGGTGCGGCCCTCCATAATATTTTTTGGCTCTCGTGTGGCCCCTCGGAAAAAATAATTGCCCACCCCTGATCTAGACATCTATTGCCTTCCAATTATTATTTCCATGTATTCCATCCAACCATCCCAGGGTTCGTTCTGATTCTTGAACTGAGAAATGGGAAGACTGAAGCGATAGCGGATAGACCTTGTGACCGGCTGTCGAATGTGTTCTCTCCGTTTTCCTGCAGAACTTGTTTACCCCCCAAAAGCAAAAGAGAAGAAGAGAAGAAAGCCGCGTTAATTTTAGCTTGTGAAAAAATGGACCCAACAAAGTCTGGGGAAGATAACCGGGGCAAAAATTATGTCATCTAAATATGGCATCCGAGGAGATCAAAGCGAGGGCTGTGTATACATCTGCCATGATGGATGGAGGCGTTCTTGGGACTCGTTTCCGCTCCGCTAAGTATGTGTTCCATTGATAGGAGCAAGTTGCCAGCTCTGTGGAAGTCCAGCCAACGTCGCATCTGTTTGTGCCAGTCCATTTCTATAGTAGACGAAGGCCTTTCGGCGGAAGGCTCCAGAATAGCTGTGCCCTCACTCTCCCTTGCATTTAAGTCCTTGCCAGAAGAAAAATTGCAAAATAATAATAATAATAATAATGTGCCCTGGAAATGACATGGCGCTCGATAACCATCTCGCCCTTCCCATGACGTTTCCATGTTTAAATCGGAGTCAAAAATGATGCATTGCAACCCCACCTGAAATGGTTTCTCATTGTCTTCACTTCCACTCCTTGCTCCTCTGAAAGGACACACAAACAGCGCACAGGTTGTGACGCAGATGGCCTGCCATTGTGCTTGGGGAAGGGGATGTGGCTCGCATCTGAAGGATCTTTGGCAAAGGCAGAATGGCCAGCCCATTGTGCCGTTCCGTCATGACTTAACATGGCCAAAATATCCATGTTGGCCTGAGAGAAGGTTCATTAGTCCTGGAAGATGACTACGTTTCTGAAGAATTACACAGAACTGGTCAAGGAGTTAGAACAGGGGTGGGCAACCTATGGCCCACAGGCCAGATCCGGCCCGGCAGCCGCTTCTGTCCGGCCTGGGGAGAAGGGCGTTGGGGGCAGGGTCAAGAGGAAGGGGTGCCACTGCTGCCATCCCATCGTGGGCTCTGTGGGGCCTGTGTCGGCAGACAGGCCAGAGGAGCGACAGCTTTGGAGTGCCTGCCATCCCTGGAGGCGATCCGGGCTGCAAAGGGCGAACAGCCGCCTCAGATCGCCGAGTGCTCCCGCTGCAGGCCCGGATCCCCTCCAGGGATGGCAGGCACTCCAAAGCCGCTGCTCCTCTGGCCTGGCTGCCGACACAGGCCCCACAGAGCCCACGATGGGATGGCGGCAGCGGCACTCCATGACAGGGCGATCAGCTGGGGACCGGCTGGGGGTGAGAGCGGGCGGAGGTCTGCAGCCTCCGATCGCCTGCTGCTCTGCCCTCCTCTGCTGCGGCAGCGGCTGGGTCCGCTTTGCCATCCTCTGGGCTGGGTCCATTGGGCCATTCCATCTTGGGATCCTTCCTCTCTTGAGGATGTCAGCTTTCATCTTGGTTCGCACCTTTTCTTCTTGAACTTTATTTTATTTTGTTTTAGTGGTTCTTATTATTATTTTATAATGTTTATTGGGGGGTTTTAAATTGATTTAATGCGTTTTAATGTATTTTTAACTGTATTTTTAATGTATCTTCTATGTTTGCTTCACTTTCTGTAAACCGCTCTGGGCTCCAGAGAGAGCGGTATAGCAAGTCGAATTTAATAAATAAATAAAATAATAATAATATAATAATATAATAAATAATATAATAATGTTATATTATAATGTCAATATATTATACTGTCTATATATATATACTATAATATAATTATTATGATATTAATACTAATAATATATGAATATTTCTTGATATATTAATATGTTAATATTAATGATGTGTAATATATAGTAAATATAGTAAAGAAATAAAGAAATTGTGTAGATTAGAATGTAGTTCAGCCTTTAGGTGCGGCCCTCCATAATATTTTTGGCTCTCGTGTGGCCCCTTGGAAAAAATAATTGCCCACCCCTGGTTTAGAAGAACCAAGATGTCTCACCACCAATAAAGGACACAAAGGGAAAGCCGCCTAATCATATCTGTGATTTGCTAGATTTGCAGAAATGGTTTCACCTACCCACATTTGACAAAATAGCTCCTCTCTAAGGCCCCTTCTATACACTGCCATATAAAATTCAGATTATCTGTTTTGAACTGGATTATATGGCAGGGTAGATTGAGGACCCTTCTACACTACCCTATAACCCAGAATACCAAGGTAGATAATCCGCATCATCTGCTTTGAACTGGATTTTCTGAGTCTACACTGCCACATAATCCAGTGCAAAGACGATAATCTGGATTTTATACAGCTGTGTAGAAGGGGCCAAAGATAATTCATTTCAAATGAGATAACGTGGATTATTTGATTTAATCTAGATTACATGGTGGTATAGAAGGAGCCTACAGCTGGATCTTATATTGATTTATTTACTTCATTTCTATTCCGCCCAGGGCAGATTACAATGTACACATTACATTTAGACACACAAACACACAAGACAGACAGAGGCAATTTAACATCTGGCCACCAGGGGGAGCTGTGGCAATGACAACATTCACATTTGCCTCAATTTATTTATTTATTTAGTTCCTTTCTATTCCGCCCTTCTCACTCCGCAGGGGACTCAGGGCGGATTACAATGTACACATTACATTTAGACACACAAACACACAAGACAGACAGAGGCAATTTAACATCTGGCCACCAGGGGGAGCTGTCGCACTCCTTCATTCCTCAGCGTGTTTTCTGGAGATCTTTTATGGTCTGGTAAATCAGTGAAATTTAGCCTCCCCACTAAGTGGTACCTTAATTTCCTACTTGACAGATGCAACAGACTACACAATAGGTCGAGAGCCCACCTCGACCCGGGCAGGCCTTGAACTCATGACCTTCTGGTCAGTAGAGATCTTATACAGCTGACACCCAGCCAGCTGTGCCACATTCCCGGTCAATCACGGAACAGCTGAATCTTTCAAATGTAGCTGAAAGCTCTGGTACCACGTGGTCCATTCCGACTGATCCTTTGGCTGCCCCCCACCTGGCCCGTTTTTGGCAATCCAGCTGCCAAATTTCCCCAAATCCCATATCGCGAAATGGGATTGTGCACACCCCTAGAAATCAGATAGATAGATGATAGACAAAACAGATGGAACCAACCATGGGACTGATGTCTTCAACTTCTGACGCAATCGAAAGTAAGAGCTACGTTCAAAGGAAATGCAAGTGAGAAGAGAAAATTTCGAATCCGTCGAAAAAGTCACGGGGAACGTTGCGGCAGAAGACCTTTGCGTTGAAGGCTAATTTAATTGGGAAGTGAAGAGAGAGTCAGAGGCAACCCTGCGCTTGTAGGGGAGCGGAGTAATTGGAAGGAACTAACCATGAAACTGCTCTTCGTTCTGCAACACTTGTAAGGTTAACGGGATAAAGACCCATCAATTTGTATGGCCTGACCTTGTCACGCTGGTTTTCCTCTGGATTCAGATGTCCAGGATTAAGCCACAGACACTGATTGAGAAGCTGTTCGCCAGGCACACCCCCACCCCACCCCCCGCGAGAATTACATTAATTGGGATCTTGAATCTGGAAAATGAAGGAGGACGAAGGGGAAAGTCCCTTATCGGATCTGTGGACTACGATAAACAGATGTCTGGTAACACAGATGCAGGGGGAAGCCTTGCGCATGGTGTGCACAACGCAAAGCCCACATTGTATGAATCTGGCAAGCATAAATAAGTCTGGGGGGCTTGCAAACTCAATCTTGCAAATAAGAATAATAAGAATAATTGCATACAAAACAACCGGCAAATAACTTTGGAAAATCATGACTAGAGTGCCTACCTAGAAATTCACATTTCATATTGTTAATAGGCATCTAATTAGTATAATTAATTCACACCTTAAAATATATACTATGGCCCATGTATCCATGGACTGATGCAGATTCATTTCCCTGCACTTGGCAAAATAGAACCACTCCAGACATTTTCTAAGTCCTCTACATAGCTTCTACATTATTATTATTATTATTATTATTATTAGAACGCTGCGGCGACAAAAAGATAGTACAAGATGGCGATAAACAAGACAACTGCAGATCCCCCAACCCCGAAAGCCTGCTAAACAGAAACCTGCACAGTATAACCAACTAACACACCCCACATACACACTGTACATCCACACCACACTACCACTGCACACTCACAACAACAAACTACACACTCAACACCACACGCTCTTCTCCAACCACCATCCCAAACACACACCACCAATCCTCCACTTCACAAACACCACCCCCACAACATGACAGCCACACAACTCGCGATGCCTACCTCTACACACCCACTACACAACTCACACACAACACACACACCACTGCTAAACAGAAACCTGCACAGTACAACCAACTAACACACCCCACATACACACCGTACATCCACACCACACTACCACTGCACACTCACAACAACAAACTACACACTCAACACCACACACTCTTCTCCAACCACCATCCCAAACACACACCACCAATCCTCCACTTTACAAACACCACCCCCACAACATGACAGCCACACAACTCGCGATGCCTACCTCTACAGACCCACTACACAATTCACACACAACACACACACCACTGCTAAACAGAAACCTGCACAGTACAACCAACTAACACACCCCACATACACACCGTACATCCACACCACACTACCACTGCACACTCACAACAACAAACTACACACTCAACACCACACACTCTTCTCCAACCACCATCCCAACCACACACCACCAATCCTCCACTTTACAAACACCACACCCACAACATGACAGCCACACAACTCGCGATGCCTACCTCTACAGACACACAACAGAGTCTTGCAGGCTCTCCAGAACGGAATGAGGCTGTGAATAGCGTGGACATCGGCAGGCAACCCGTTCCAAAGTACTGGAGCAGCAATCGAGAAAGCCCGGCGACGGGTTGCAGTCAGGCGATATGTCCTAGAACCAGGCATGACCAGGAGGTTTTGCTCTTCGGAGCGTAAAGATCTGGTGGGATAATATGGGATGAGGCAGTCCTGCAGGTACACTGGCCCCAGACCATGTAAGGCCTTAAAAGTCAAGACTAACACTTTGAAGGTGATCCGGCATTCTACGGCAGTGTTTCCCAACCAGTGTGCCGGGGCACACTAGTGTGCCGTGAGCGATCATCAGGTGTGCCGTGGGAAATTGGAACCTCCAGGAAGGGGGGGGGGGAGAGATTCTAGTGTGTTGAAGTATAAAAACCCTAAGAAACATACCTCGATAAAGGCACAACATTACAAACACCACCCTCCCTCCCCACCCGTTGTCTACTTGGTCTCTCCCTCTCCATGCATTGGGAAGGCCCGACTCCCTTTCCCCAAGTAGAGCCCTCCTCTTGCCTCCTGGGGGTTCTGTGTGGGAAGTTTGGCCCACTTCTATCATTGGTGGGGTTCAGAATGCTCTTTGATTGTAGGGGAACTATAAATCCCGGCAACTACAACTCCCAAATGTCAAGGTCTAATTCCCTCAGTGTTCACATTTGGGCATATTGAGTATTCATGCCAAGTTTGGTCCTGATCCAACATTGTTTCAGTCCACAGTGCTCTCTGGATATAGATGAACTACAACTCCAAAACTCAAGGTCAATGCCCACCAAACTCTTATAGTATTTTCTCTTGGTTATGGGAGTTCTGTGTGGGAAGTTTGTGTCTTTCTGCCATTCCTGCCAGGATATCTATGTTGTGTTCATCGAAACAGGCCCAGGTTTCACACTGAGTGTATAAATACATTTAAAAACATATTAACTATATGTATTACTGTGTGAGAGTGTCATTTTGTGTCATTTTGGTTGGTGGTGTGCCCCAGGATTTTGCAAATGTAAAAAGTGTGCCGCGGCTCAAAAAAGGTTGGGAAACACTGTTCTACGGGTAGCCAGTGCAATTTGCGCAATATCAACATGATGTGACAGCTTGCTGAGGCCACCGCAAGGAGTCAGGCTGCAGCGTTCTGTCGGATTACCGACAGTGGAAGGCCAATGTACAGAGCGTTACAGTAGTCTAGCCTCAAGATGACTGTGGCTTGGACCACTGTGGCCAGGTCATGCTGGGACAGGTAGGGGGCCAGCTTTCTTGCCTGGCGAAGATGGAAAAACGCCACTCTGCTGACGGTAGAGACATGAGCCTACATCGACAGCAGAGGGCCCAAAGTCACCTCGAGGCTCTTAACAGATGACGACGGACATAGTGTCACGCTGTCCAGCGTCGGAAGCTGAACATCCCCACCGCCCGGACGACCAAGCCACAGGATCTCCGTCTTAGCCGGACTCACCTTCAACCTACTGGCTCGCAGCCATCCAGTGACGGCCTCAAGGCAGTGATGGAAATTATCGGGTACGGATTCGGGCCGGACATCCATCCTCAGAATGAGCTGGGTGTCATCAGCGTACTGGTGACACCAAAGCCCAAAGCTACGTACCAGCTGGGCAAGTGGTCGCATATAGATGTTAAATAACAGAGGGGAGAGAATTGCCCCCTGAGGGACCCCGCAATAAAACGGGGAACCCCCGGAGACAACCTCGCCCCTCCTCACTCGCTGCAGCCGGTTCTGAAGAAAGGGGGACACCCATTTAAGACCTGCCCCCCTCACCCTGACCCCGGCCAGGTGGTGGGTCAATAGATCATGATCGACGGTATCAAACGCTGCTGTGAGGTCCAATAACACAAGCATCTAACAGTCTCTATGGATGCCGTGGAGTGCACTAAATTGTTGTTTACATGTAATCTATTTCATCATATTTTAAATGCATCAATTTTTTTTTAATATGCACGATCCATAAGCCAAACTTTTTATGGAGTTCTTTGACATCGTTGCACTTTAATAATGCATTTATTTGTTTTGTATGCTTATGGCTTATGGTATATAAACATTAATAAATGACTATTATTAACTATGTCTGTGTCTGTGTGTGGATGCATTGAAGATGCCTGGCTCTCAATGTCCCTGTTATGAGTCTAGATCTCCAAATTTAGATCTGGCTTGGCATAAACAGAAGGCAGACGACACCCCCAAAAAAATCCCCCCTTCTTTGAGATGGTAAGAAGATAAAGCCAAGCAATGTTGCCATAGAGACTCAATTCTGATCTTTCGCAGCCATCCAGCAAATGGACTGTTGGTGCAAGGAAAAAAGAGACTTCCTGCCCATTGGTGTTCATGGGTGGTCGGGGTTTAAAATGAAATATACAGGCTGACAAATGCTTTTACAAAGGCCAGATTATAAACTGTAAACCTACTGTCAGCTGGATAAAGGGGGAGAAGGAGGAGAAGAAGGGGAAGAAGGGGAAGGAATCGGATGGGGGGAAAGTCCCTCGCCAAATGCCTCTTAGGCCGTTTAGAGACTTAGCTCGGTTTTATCCACGCTCAAGTACTTCATCTTCTCGTCGCAACCGAGCTTAGGGTTTATGGACGGTTGTTTGGGCTCCCCTAAGCTTGGGATCTAGGGGGATCTCTCCATTAGGAAACACGGGACTTTTCCATGATATTTGAGGCTGTGTTATGATGGGAAGCGTTGAGAGGAGAGTTGGACATTGTGAAAACGTCAACGAAATATAGAATCATAATAATACACTTTATTTATATTCCGCTCTTCTCACCCCAAAGGGGACTCAGAGCGGATTACACATACTTAGCAGGCAATCCCTGTCGTTTTCCACATATAATAATGCACAGACAATGTAATTACCGCAATGGTGACTGAGAATACACAAGAATAGACTACAAAATGTCAAAAATAGCAAAAATATCAAATATATTGAATAACAAGGCACAAGGTACACACTGTAAAGGGGCAGTGACAATAATGCCCCTCGGCGCTCGCAATAACAACAATATTGGTTGAAATACCAGTCGGCGTGGTGTCCGAGCGGAGTTCCAGGAGCTGAGGTGATGTAGCTCAATGGGGAAACAAAGTACGCTGGGGATGGGGATCGTAGCAATGAGATGAACGGGCAGAAAATACCCGGCGCGATCCAAGCCGTGAGCAATCAGTGGCTAAGGCAAATGCCTGGTTTGTAATCCCGCTCCCAAAGGCCGATTGCCTGGAGCAAAGCGCGAAATGCGCCGCGTCTTGAGTCCCGAGCCACACACGCCGTCCTGGGAGGCTTTCCGCGGGAGAAGCCCACACCCAAACAGCGGCTCCAAGTGCCAAAGAAACGCCGGGCACGCCGCAACGGCTTCAGCTGCAGTGGGCCCGTCCGTTTCGCCGATTAACGGCTTTATCAAGCAGCCAGGTGCTATAATAATAGGCGTTTCATGGAATATTATGTATCGTGCGATATCATGGCCCCATCATAGGTAATTCCATGGACCCAAAGGTCCATAAGATGAAAGAAGTGAATGCAAAAAAGTAAGTCCAAAGGTAAAACTGGTAAAGTCCTTAAACTGGAGCAAATCCCAAAAAGCACAAATCCAATACCAAGGCAGGCCGCTTTGGCGGCCTGACAGGAACTTAGAGTCCAAGGCAAAATGGTCAAACAGGAATGTGTCTTCGCCGGGCAAGCCGCTCCGGTGGCCAACTTGAACTCGGAACTTGAACGGAACTATCCAAGCCAAATGTAGCTTCAGCTCTGGAGAGATCTTTCTCAGCCAGTCTCTTAAAGGAATCTATTTTCTGTGGGACCACTGAATTCCCCGACGCAAATTCCAATCCCTTCTCGAAGATCTGATACTACTTCAAGGCACTTTATGGCCAGGGGCTGGCATACCTCAGAGACCGCCTCCCCCCTCTCCACCGCCAGTGGTCGCCAAGACTCCTCCAACTAGACTTACTGCATGTTCCGGGCCCCAGGGAAGTACGCCTCGAGGCCACGAGACGTAGGGCCTTCTCCATCTCTGCCCCTGCCCTGTGGAACTCTTTGCCTCCCCACATGAGGGCCATGCGCAACTTGAGGCCCTTTGCTCAGGCGCTTAAGATTTGGCTTTTTAGCAGAGCGTTTAATGTTTAATACAGTCTACATGGTTACTGCTGTACATTGTTATGCAATGTTTTATGTAAATCGCCTGGAGCATTTAATGGAGGGCGATTAATAAGTGAGAAATTGAATTGAATTGGGTAAACAACTTGCTTTTTAATAGACAGCCATGAAAGCATTTAGTTTCCTATGAATTCTCTCCACAACTTTCCCACATAATCGCTCTGACCTGCAATGCCTATGTTATGCTCTGATCTGTAAACGAAGACCTTTCTTGATTTCTGTATCTCCAGGTGTTTTTTTTCCTGGGAGCTTTCTGTATCACTTAATTCTCCACCCAACTCCTTATTGACTGTTGCAGTTTCTGGCTCCTCTGACTGACCTTGATGCCCTGCACTTTCCGAGTCAGATTTCTCACAGAGAGAAGCATCATTCTCCTGACTTGAATCTTCGTCACTTTGTGCCCCAGGAAATCCCACAGGCAACCCCACAATCCTCTCTAAATCATCTGTGAACCCATCAGCCTCAGGGGCCTCAGGCCGATCTACAACAATCAGTAATATCATTTTCATCCATGAGCTTAGAATGGTTACATTTGTGGACGTGAGCTCCTGGTCTTCAAATGGACAGGTGATACTGGGAACGGGGCTCCAAAAAGTAATCTCCCAGTCAGGCCTGAATTATGCCCTTTTGGCGCCCTAGGCCAAAGGCTCCGCCTCTGCCGCAGCTCCGCCTCTTCCTCTCCGCGGCTCCGCCTCTTCCTCCTCGCCGGCGCGCGAAGGAGGAAGGAAAGCCCCACCCTCGTGGTCGGGGCTTCCCTTCGCGGCTCCGCCCCTTCATCCTCGCACCGGCCTGAGAAAAAAGGGCGATCTTCGGCCGCTTTTCAGGCCGGCGTGGTGGCTTTAGGAGGGAGAGAGGAGCCGCGGGGAGCCACCACGCAGGCCTGAGAAGCGGCCACCACGCTGGCCAGGCCAGCGCAGGCTGGCGTGGTGGCTTTAGGAGGGGGGGAGGGAGGAGCAGGCCTGAGGTTCCCAAGATCGCCCTCCCTCCCGGGGAGCCACCACGCAGGCCTGAGAAGTGGCCGAAGATCGCCTAACCCTAACCCTAACCCTAACCCTAACCCCTAACCCTAACCCTAACCCTCCCCAGGCAGCTCCTCCCTCCCTCGTAGCCACCACGCAGGCCTGAGAAGCGGCCGAAGATCGCCCAGGCTGGCGTGGTGGCTTTAGGAGGGAGGGAGGGAGCTGCAGGGAGGCTCCCCATGGCTCCTCCCTCCTTCCTAAAGCCATCACGCTTGAGAAAAAAAGGTCGATCTTCGGCCGCTTCTGCGCCTGCGCACAGGGCGCCATAGACTCTCAGAGGCAGCGGAACGGCCTCTGAGTGTCTATGGCGCCCTGCGCACAGGCGCAAAAACAGCCGAAGATTGACCTTTTTTAAAAAATTGGGGGGAGGGGGTCTGGATCTGCCCACCCCCTCCATGGTTGTGCCCCTAGGCCATGGCCTAGTGTGGCCTTATGGCTTATCCAGGCCTCTCCCAGTCTTGGTTTCAGAGCAAAAGTGTCAGAGTCTGAGATTTGGTGCTTGGATTCCAGCAGCCAAACTCAAGGCCACCGACATCATCGAGAGATAGTGCACCTGGCACTGCCTGCCTGGGAAAGGAGAGCCAGTGAATCCGGTGGGAGATTTTCGCGGGCTTTGGGGTTTGTGCAGGTTATTGATTCTTCAAATGTGGGGGAAGGTATATAAGGGAGGGCCCCATTTTGTAACGGCACTCCTGGCTTCTTGCATGCTAGTATCCTATAGTAAAAAATTCCTAGTGATATGCTGATGGCGTTCTGTGTCTTCATTTAGGGTCCCGACTCATTTGGTTGTCTTACAAGCAGAGTTGTGTTATTCTTGGCTTGAATTAATCTAGATTGCAATGGCTGGTTGTGTAACTGTTTTTTCAGCAAGTTGTTTGACAATGCAAGTTGTTGTGAAGTGTATTGACATTGACTCTGACTCACTGCAAAAGGTGATTTGGATGAGTATCTGCGTCTCTTGATACTACTCACCCCCATCCCCAAGTGCAACTAGAGGTCAAGAGATTTCTTGCAGTGGTTTCTTCTTTGGGTTGACTCGCTGGCACGCTCTCTTTTAACATCTCATCATTCTCTTCTCTCCCGTGCCTGGCTTCCTTTCATCTTGGAGATATCTGTCTATTGTAACATGCCCCCAAGAGTGAGGGGTGCGTTTCCATTTGCACGTCGTCTCTGGGGAGGCCTCAGAGAAAAGAAAATGGCCCGAGATCGAGACAAAGGGTCCAGCTACATGGCATAATTAATGGAGTTTGACACCACTGGAGCGGCTGTGCTACAATGCTATGGAATGCTATCGTTCGAACAGGTCTGTAGCCCTTCCCTGCCCAAGAGTGCTGGTGTCTTTCCAAACTATAGATCCCAGGATTCCACAGCATTAAAACATAGCAATTAAAGTGGTGTTGAACCGCATTAATTATATTGTGTAGATGCACCCATGGACATGAAACCAAAAATGTGATATCAACCCTTATTTATTTATTACTAGCTTGAGGACCCGGCGTTGCCCGGGTTATTTGAGAAACGTATTAGTTGGTCTTTAGCAGTGATTTATGTGGCTTGCAGTTGTGTCAGGAAGTTAGTGAAGGTACTGTGAGTCCCATCGTCCATGGTCCACCCTCCTCCAAACAGAACCAGGATGTAGAGTGGGTCATGGAGGTCATGGAGGCTCTGTCTGCTAAGTTTGGCCTTGGTCCATCATTATTGGGAGTGGCAGTGGTGTCATGAAAGTACTGAAGGAACTGCAAGTCCCATCACCTGTGGTCTGTCCTCCTCTCAACTGCACCAGGATGTAGAGTGGGTCATGGGGGTTCTGTGTGGCAAGTTTGGCCTTGATCCATCATTATTGGGAGTGGCAGTGGTGTCATGAAAGTACTGAAGGAACTGCAAGTCCCATCACCTGTGGTCTGTCCTCCTCTCAACTGAACCAGGATGTAGAGTGGGTCATGGGGGCTCTCTGTGGCAAGTTTGGCCTTGATCCATCATTATTGGGAGTGGCAGTGGTGTCATGAAAGTACTGAAGGAACTGCAAGTCCCATCACCTGTGGTCTGTCCTCCTCTCAACTGCACCAGGATGTAGAGTGGGTCATGGGGGGGGGGGGTGTTAGATAATATCATTTAGTTAATTATTAACATTATTTATTAGAAAAAAGCCAGTCTTTGACTCAGTTTGTATTCGTGCTCCCATTAGAAAATACATAACAATGTGGATGAACCTCAATTCCCAGAACCGTGGGTCAATCCTCCCTAGACCTGTATACACAGCTGGCCATGTTGAGTCTGTGTGCCAAGTTTGGTCCAGATCTGATATCGGCTGGGGTTAGTACTCTCTGTATAAGAGTGAACTACAACTCCCATATGCCAAGGGCAGTCACCCCCGAACCCTATAGTTGGTCATGTTGAGTCTGTGTGCCAAGTTTGGTCCAGATCCAACGTTGGCTGGGTTCAGTGCTCTTTGGATGCAGGTGAACTACAACTCCTATAAATCAATGTCAATTCCCCCTAAACCTGGTCATTGGGGCTCTACATGCCAAATGTGATGCAGATCTATTATTGAAGAGGGTCTGCCTTGATGCAAGGTGAACGACAACCCCACTGTGTTGAATCAGTCCCCCAGACCCATGCAGTCTGCTCAGTTGCTGATCAATTCCTCTCTGCTGTGTGGCACAGGGAAGGGTAGGGAAGGGTCAAGGGAGAGGCAGTGGGTGCGGTGATGCCAATTCCACAGTCATGGAGAGAGAAAGGGATCCTGGGATGCCTGCCTGTGGTGGAGGAAACACCTAAAATCTAGGGGGAAATTGTCCCTGAATGAAAGCATGTCTTGGATGGTGGGTCGTAGTGTGTGTGGAGGACATGGGAAGGGTTTGGGCCACATCTTCATGGCACTCTCTCTAACCTGCCTTGGCCATGAAGGGAGGAGGGCCTTGGAGGCTTCTCAGCACTTGGAACTAGAGCCTGCTTGTGGAGGCCGGAGGCTGTCTGTGTAAGTGGACAACTCTGCCACATACATACATACATACATACATACATACATACATACATACAGGCATGTAGCCAGGGGGGGCTAAGGGGGCTTCAACCCTCCCCCCCCCGAAATTCTCAGGGTGGTCCGCGAAAAGGCCTTACTGGTACATTATTTAAACTGTTATGTTTATTCATATCATGATCTGAGCACCATGCTCATTATATCCCACATTCATGGGGTTATTGGGATAACAATACAAAAGGTTTGCTAGGGTAGACCCTCTTCCACCCAGTCTCAGCCCCGAACCAAACTCAGCCCCCCCGAATCAAAATCCTAGCTACGGCCCTGCATACATACATACACATTTTTCACTTTTATTATGTGTAGATCAGTGTTTCCCAACCTTTTTTTGAGCCGTAGCACACTTTTTACATTTCCAAAATCCTGGGGCACACCACCAACCAAAATGACACAAAATGACACTCTAACACAGTAATACATATAGTTAATATGTTTTAAAATGTATTTATACACTCAGTGTGAAACCTGGGCCTGTTTCGATGAACACAACATAGATATGACTTCCTCTCACATATTTATACATGGCTATCATGTCTTCTCTCAGCCTTCTCTTCTTCAGGCTAAACATGCCCAGCTCTTCAAGCCGCTCCTCATAGAGCTTGTTCTCCAGACCTTTGTGAAGTTTCACCCTGCTTCTAGTTAACTATAGATGTCATGAAGCTGCTATAAACAGTTCCTTTGCGGGTGGGGGTGGGGGGACTCTCGAAAAATCCAGTAAAATAGTAAAAAAAAAAAAAACATTTCCAAGCGGAGAAGCTCAATTTGTTTCTTTGAAACCTGTGAGGGGGCTGCTGGGGGAGGTGCCAATTTCCCACGGCACACCTGATGATCACTCACGGCACACTAGTGTGCCACGGCACACTGGTTGAGAAACACTGATAGTAGAAAGAAGATAGATGGATGGAGATGGATGGATGGATGGAAGAAGATAGATGGAGATGGAGATAGATAGATAGATAGATAGATAGATAGATAGATAGATAGATAGAAGATTCGGTCTTGTATGCCGCCACTCCCCGAGGGCTCAGAGCGGCTCACAATTTGACATCTCTCAGCATACTTCGCGAACGAAGTTTCTTAGGAAGGACTCATCCCACGATGAGACGTAAAACCATAAAAATAGAAATTTAACACCAATTAAAGCTAAATTAAAATTTCCATTTCAACAATCGAATGCCAGCCGAAGTAGATGCCCTGCGGAAGGACGACAGATCTCGCAGGGCACACACTTCAGTAGGCAAGGCATTCCAGATGGATGGCGCCACAACAGAGAAGGCTCTGCGTCGAGCGGGTGTTAAACGGATGGCTTTGAAACTGGGCACTTTGAGTAGGTTTAGATCAGGGGTGCTCAGAATGGTGATCGGGATCACCAGGGTGATCTTTGGGCCTCATCCTGGTGATCTTCATGCCCCTGACCAGGTTTTTCGCAGTTTGTCCTCTTCATGCGCCCCTGCACGCTGCAAAGAAGTCCTCCGTCGTTGGAGGAGGAGGAGAAGGACGCTTTGGGGTCATTTTCTTACCGCATCTCAAAGGTCGGTATTTTTACTTGGGGGTGGGTGCTTGATTGTTCTGTGGCATGTCTTTGTTTATTTTTAATGTTTAAAAATGGCCTTTTAGCTCCAAAGCCTCTCTGCTTGCTTTGTTCCTTGAGAAATATATGTTGGGGAATATGGAAATGTGGGAGAAATGGGGTGGTTGGATGTATTTTTGCATGCCCCTTTGTTTACCTTGCTGAGTATTAAATGGCCTTGCAGTTCAAAAGCCTCTCTTCTTACTTTCTGGCTGATAATATGTGTGGTAATATGGCAGTGTGGGAGAAATGGGGTGGTTGGATGTATTTTTGCATGTCCCTTTGTTTACCTTGCTGAGTATTAAATGGCCTTGCAGTTCAAAAGCCTCTCTTCTTACTTTCTGGCTGATAATATGTGTGGTAATATGGCAGTGTGGGAGAAATGGGGTGGTTGGATGTATTTTTGCATGTCCCTTTGTTTACCTTGCTGAGTATTAAATGGCCTTGCAGTTCAAAAGCCTCTCTTCTTACTTTCTGGCTGATAATATGTGTGGTAATATGGCAGTGTGGGAGAAATGGGGTGGTTGGATGTATTTTTGCATGTCCCTTTGTTTACCTTGCTGAGTATTAAATGGCATTGCAGTTCAAAAGCCTCTCTTCTTACTTTCTGGCTGATAATATGTGTGGTAATATGGCAGTGTGGGAGAAATGGGGTGGTTGGATGTATTTTTATGCTCTGTTTTATATTGTTGTTATTAAATTGAAATGTTGATGTATTTTTTATGTTTTATAACTTATTCATTTTTATGTATAACTGCCCCGAGCCTGCTGGAAGGAGCGGTACATAAAAATGAATAATAAATATAAATAAATAAATAAGAAAATAGTTCTACGTTTTACATTTCTGGGTAGGTGATATTTGAGACTTGGTTTTTTAATCAGTAGCTCCCATGCTGAAGAAGTGTGAGCACCCCTGGTTTAGATCTTTGGAATGAAGTGACCTCTGGGGTTGATAGAGGGCGAGGCGATCCTTCAGATACATCGGCCCTGGACCATACAAGGCCTTGTGATGCCAACTCCGGCGATACCTCTGTCCTTTAGGGGAATTCACACGTGAGTGTTATCTAATAAAATGCCTTTGAAAACCACAGTTTTCGCAAGATAGTTATTTAATCAGTTCACCAATAAATCAGGAAAGTGGTCTATCTGACGGATTTTAATACGCCTTAATCGTGGCTATCTTGTTGGCAAAGCCTCTCTACATCTCAAAACTTTTGGAGATAATTCAGTCGCCGGGCTCTTGAGAGGCCAATTTTGAATCCTATTTCAGATATGGAGCTCGGCATTCAAAAACCATTTCTGGGTGATTTATTTCAGGTGTTTTTTTAAAAAAAGGCACCACCATATACAGGCTTTATCTCGAAGCAGGACTTCCCAGTCCATAAATTTCCTAGCGTGATTTGCAACCAAGCAAAAGAGGGGAAGAGAGAGACCCCGGGGGTTTATGGCAAGCTTTAAAAAGCTGGAACGATGCTATTTCCTCCCTTGTAAACCTCGGAGAAAAAGAGATAAGGCCTGAGTGTTAAGTTACAATGCTGGAAAGAAAGGGAAAAACAACAACAACATGGCAAAAAAAACCCGATATCTCTTCCCATTCCAAAGAATCTCTCGCATTTTCACACATCACTTTCCTTCCATTCCCACAGGCTTTCGGTGACATAGCGATTCCTGCAGAGAGGCAAAATTGTATGGGGCCATTGCGGGGAAAATGCATCTTTCTCTCCAGCTTTAAATATATATGCCTTGCAAATGCAGAGAAAACATAGGCCAGGACTGAGTCTGTGGGGTTTTTGGTTTCATGTCCTTTTTGGAAGTGAGATCCTAAGGCAGTGGCTCTCAACCTTCTTAATGCCGCGACCCCTTAACACAGTTCCTTATGTTGAGGTGACCCCCAACCATAACATTATTTTCATTGCTGCTTCAGAACTGTCATTTTGCTCCTGTTATGAATCGTAATGTAAAGATCTGATATGCAGGATGTATTTTCACTCACTGGACCACATTTGGCACAAATATCTGATATGCCCAGATTTGAAATCTGATGGGTGTTTTGAGGGGGGGGGGGGGGGGTGATTTTATTTATTTATTTATTACTAGCTTGGGGACCCGGCCCTGCCCGGGTTATTTGAGAAAGGCATTGTGTGCCAGGGCTTGTTCTTTTCAGTTGTTTATTTGGCTCGCAGTGGTCTCAAGAAGTGAGTGAAGGTACTTCACGTCCCATCATCTGTGGTCCGTCCCACACAAACCTGCACCAGGGTGTAGAGTAAGTCATGAGGGCTCTGTGTGCCAAGTTTGGTCTTGATCCGTCATTGGATTAGGTTTTCTGCAGTCTTGGAAAGTGAGTGAAGGTACTTCAAGTCCCATCATCCATGGTCTGCCGTCCTCCAAACTGCACCAGGATGTAAAGTGGGTCATGGGGACTTTGTGTGCCAAGTTTGGTCTGGATCAGTCATTGGATGAGGGTTGCAGCGGTCTCGGGAAGTGAGTGGAGGTACTTCAAGTCCCATCATCCATGGTTCGTCCTATTCAATACTGCACCAGGATATAGAATGGGTCGTGTGGGCTCTGTGTGCCTAGTTTGCCTACCCTATGTTTTTGTGCTATGCCATCAAGTGGTCATAAGTCCACTGGTGAGTGGACTTATGGTGACCCCACCAATTTCATAGGGTTTTCCTTGATAAGGACAACTCAGATTGAGGTCACATCTATGCATTTTGTATGTATATGCCATCAAGTTGTCATACGTCCACTGGTGAGTGGACTTATGGTGACCCCACAAATTTCATAGGGTTTTCCTAGGCAAGGACAACTCATATTGAGGTTCAATCCAAACCAGAGACCCTTCCTTCACTCTTGTTTTTCCAGTTCGTACAAGGGACTGAAAGGGGTGTTTGTGTGTTTATGTTCCTCCAAATCTCCAGTCGACTTATGGGGACCCCATGAATTACAAGGGCAAGGAATGCTCCAGGGTTCATTTGTCATTTCCTTCCTCTGAAATGGAGCTTAGGCCACCTCCATAGCTGAGTCTCCCATATGTATCCCAACCAACACTAAGCCAACGTAGTTTCCACAATAAGAGGAGATCTGTGCCTTTTGGGTATTAATTTAGGCCTGGCTGGGGATTACGGGAGTCCAAATGCTTTTGGACTTCCTTAATCCTTCAACTACAAGCTCTTGTTCTCTATCGCCCAACCTGAAACCAAATGACATCGTACAGCGCAGGCCCGAATTACCCATAAGGCCAACCTAGGCCATGGCCTAGGGGCGCAAGCCGAGGGGGGCGCAATTCACGGACCCCCCAAAAAAGTTAATTAACAAAACAAACCTCCATGGCCAGCCCTTGGGAATGCCGGGAGTTGAAGCACAAAGGCCCCGGAGGGAGGGGGGGGGCGAGCCTGGTCTCAAGACAGGACACGCAGGGCGAGGAGCAGCAGCAGCTCCAGCTTCCCTCCCTCCCTTCCTCCCTCCCTCCTCTCCGCTACTCAGCCGGGGGCGGGGCCTCCCAGGGTGACATCACTCCCTCCCTCCTCCTCCGCCAGGCCTGCCTTCCTTGTTTGCTCCGTCACCTCCCAGGGTGACGTCACTCCTTCCCTCCCTCCTTCCCTCCCTCCCTGGGAGGCCGGGAGTGTGCGGGGCCAGGAGTGAGTCCTCCGAGCTCGCCTCCTGGCCCTGCCTCCCGCCTTGTGAGCAAACCATCGATCAAAGCTGAAGAGCGGCAGCTGGCCAATCGGGGAGCCTCCCTCCCTCCCGGGTGGGCCTGCCTCTGCGGACTTGGCCAATAGGAAGGCGAGGGCCTGCTTGGAGGCGGAAGTCCATGGATTGCAACCGAGGAGGAGGAGGAGCGGCCCTGTAGGAGACGGAGATGGGTGGGTGTCTCTCTATTTCCAGGGAGCCCCCCCCCCCCGAAGGAAGGAAGGCCCCCCAGGCCTCTCCCGACTACTCTCCCTCCCTGGGGCACGGGGATCCTAATCAGCCCTAGCAGATGGCCACCCCGCCATGGCCCCCAAACCCCCGGGCGAAGAAGGAAGGAAAGGCAGGCGCGGCTTGGGCCCCACCCTCCCTTCCTGGATCCCAAACAACAACTTTCAGTGCCGGTAGTAGAGGGGGCGTAATTCCAAAGTGTGGCCTAGGGCGCAAAAAGGTGTTAATCCGGGCCTGTTACAGAGGACAGACGCAATTTCAATGTGAGTCATTGAGAGCGGAGAGGTCAAGCAGTGGGCAGCCTGGGCAAAGCCACAAGGCAAGAAGCACCTCTTTGGCTCCCAGGCCGTTTGGATGTTGGCTTGCAAAAAAGACCACAAAACACTGGCAGCACTGTGCGCTTAAACTGGTGGTTCTGGTGGGCGGTGGCAGCAGGCGGGGAGTGGGAGTGACTCCCTTGCCTTTCTCGAGATGGTGTCGTGCTGGCCCGTGTAATCTGCAACCCATACCTCCCATAATCATCGAAAGGAGAGATGAAAATTACCCATGAGCTCATCTGCATCTTTCCATGCAAGGCTGCTTCTGAAATCATTCTCGGTTGATCCTGTAATTTGCCACGGACTGCGTTCCTTGATTACCCTTCCCTTTCGGAAAGCGTCCAACAGCTTCGCTGGGAAAGTCATCTTTCCTGAGATGTTGCCCAATGCCCCCCTTTCAATAGGATCTATCCTATTACTTCTCTGATCCTCCCCCAAGTTTGCCTGGCTTCTTGGACTTAAACCTTGAAATCCGCTCTGATGTCCAGCATCGGTGGACTTGCCGGTGGCATCTGCCAGAGCTTGCCTCCAGATTTCCAGTGGTCATGGTTGCGGGCACCGACTTAAGTCCTGAAAAATGCAATACTCGGGATCAGAAATGGGAAATGTTTATTATAGCGTCTCGTCAACACTGCTAGTAGCTAGGGCATTTTGGAAGGTGAAAGTAATTTTTCCAGGATTGCTCTGAATGGTCCTATGTTTTCTAGTATTGTGGACTTGTACATGGGTGGTATCATATGATCATGAAGGACACCTGGCATCCTGTTATTGCTGTTGTTGTAACTATTTTCTTTGATTGATTGTTTCATGAAATGATGGAATTTCTATTGAAATGTGTTCAAATCAAAGACATGTCAGTAGAGGCCTCTCAAGCCATTCTCCCAAAGAGGAATGCAATAGGGGTTGAGCATCCCCGGTTCAATATGCTTGGTGCTGGAGGTTGTAGTTAGGGTTGCCATATGTCCCTTATTCTAAGGGACGTCCCTTATTTTGGTCCTAAAATTTGTGTCCCTTATTTTCAGGCCCTGTCCCTTATTTTTGACTAGCAGGACAGGACTGGGCGGGGTTGACCAGAGGAAGGTGCGCGCTGCGGTTTCCACGGCAATGCCTGCCCGGGATTCCCACTCGCAGGGCAGCCTGCGTCCCCGTTGGAAGGAAGAGGTGAGACAGGACTTTTTCAAAGCACAGTAGACTAATTAACCATTACCCAAGGGGAATGTTGGATCATGTTGGATAACGATACTTTCTGGTTGCTTGAGAGTTACTCTTAAAATAGGCCTAGCTGTGCATCCCAATACTATACAATGCTGTGTATCCCATACTATACTATACCATTAACTATTGACATAATAATCATGAAGATGTACTGTCTTATAAAATTTATTTTATTTAATGTTTAGACAGTGCACTTTTAAAGTCAGCAAAATCAAGTACTAAATGCAGACGGAGAAAATTAGGTAGCTCTAATAGTGTTTTTTCTGCATGACAAAGCATGCATAAACATACCATGTCCTGTTAAGAGGGTGCAAGTCAGCTTCTTTTGTGAGTTTCAATCATTATCTTATTCTGTTAATAAAACTATTTCTACCTAATGTTTGAGTTTCAAGTTTTTAATAAAGTGTCCCTTATTTTTGTGAAAATCCCGTAAATGTCCCTTATTTCTTATATCAAAAAATGGCAACCCTAGTTGTAGTTTTGAAACTAAATCCAGAGAAGACAGCGGTACTCCTGGTCAGTCGTAAGGCCGAACAGGGCTTAGGGTTACAGCCTGTGCTTGACGGGGTGACACACTCCCTGAAGGTGCAGGTTCGCAGTCTGGGAGTGATCCTGGACTCATCGCTGAGCCTGGAGCCCCAGGTCTTGGCGGTGGCCAGGGGAGCTTTTGCACAGCTCAGGCTTGTGCGCCTGCTGCGCCCGTATCTTGGGAAGTCAGACTTGGCCATGGAATTGTCCTTCCCCTCTTAGGGCGCTTGTGCCCGCTTTGTGCTGGTCAGTACCGTAATAAAGTTTTGTTGTTGTTGTTGACTTGGCCATGGTGGTCCACACTCTGGTTACATCCCGTATAGACTACTGCAATGCTCTCTACTTGGGGTTGCCTATGAAGACTGCCTGGAAGCTGCAATTAGTCCAGCGCGCAGCAGCCAGACTACTAACGAGAGCGGGGTACAGGGAGCGCACAACTCCTTGAGTCAAGGAAGAAGGGCGCGAGGAGGAGGCAGAGGGAAGCCCCACCCCCAGCAGCACCCCTTGTCAAGGAAGGAGGTCACGTGCGCCTCTGCCTCCTCCGCCGTATTCCTGGGTTGCGCATGCCCGGCAGCGGCCCCGGGGGCTTCCCTTCCTTCTTCCTCCTCCTCCTCGCGCCCTCCTTCCTTGACAAGGTGGCGGGGGCGATAGCAAGGGGGGGTGCCATTCCCTCCTCCCCTGCCCCCTCGCAGCGCTCTCCCCCCACCATCCCCCAAGAGAGAGAGAAAGTGTCAACCTTTTTTTTTTTTGGTCCGTGAATTGCGCCCCCCTCAGCCTGCGCCCCTAGGGTGGCCTTATGGGTAATCCAGGCCTGCAAACAAACCAAAGAAACTGGATTGGCCGAAGGAAATGGCTAAAAATTGATCCACGTTCCAGCCTAATGGCAAGTAATTACAAAAAAACCTTCTTGTTCTTTCAAAGGATGGGAAAAAGCGGAGCTTTCCAAGACGGATCTTGTTTCCTTTCCTCTCCCCTGCAGCTGAATATCTTGTCCTTTGCTCGCCTTGCGTCCCTTTGGCTAAAACCGGGATCCTGCTGGAGTTTCATCCAGAGCGAATGTCACCTCCCAGGCAGCCTTTCGAGTTGTTCCAAGCAGCGCACAAGATGTACAAATTAGCAGAGAACATGGCACCCTTCAGCCTCCTTGAGTTACATTACGCAGCACCGCCGCTAAAAGCATCCTTTCGGCTCTTTCGCATGATGGGCCGAAACCTAATCTGTGTTTTGGAAAGTGCATTTGCTCCCTTGAAAGCCTGGAACAAGTTCTGGTGTCGAACTGAAGTGCACGTGCGGCTCTTGCAAAATGGCAAAGTGGTTCTTGCGTTGGGACCAAAGAGGCAAAAATCAGCTACAGCTGATGGAAGCCTTCGGGCAGACTCACCCGTTCGGAATCTAGAGCGTGCCTAAGCGGTTGTTAGTCAACACAAGTCATGATGGCATCCGCCAAAAATGGAGCCCGTTGCCAGGTTTTTGGTAACGCAGGGGCCGGATTGGAAACAAACATTGTTGTCAGCCCCCCAAAAAGGTTAACTGTTTTTACCAGAAATTATGAGCCTCGTTGATAAATCAAATAAGTTGATTCTTCTTTGTGTTTTCCAAGTTTCAGAGAACGTGACCATGCTGGCTGTGGATGATGGGAACTGTAGTCTGACCAGAGCTCGGACACATTTCCTTTCTTGGATAACATAATGTTGTCTGGGGCCTTTTAGGAGTTGTAGTCTATAAAAGGAATGATTTCTAGGCTCTGAGTCCAACACATGGAACGGATTTGAAGTTGGAATTCGTTGCCTTAGGATAGTGTTTCTCAACCTGGGAAGGTCGCAAAGGGGATGTCAGAGGGGTCGCCAAAGACCATCGGAAAACACAGTATTTTATGTTGGTCATGGGGCTTCTGTGTGGGAAGTTTGGCCCAATTCTATTGTTGATGGGGTTCAGAGTGCTCTTTGGTTGTAGGTGAACTATAAATCCCAGCAACTACAACTCCCAAATGTCAAAGTCTATTTCCCCCAAACTCCACCAGTGTTGATATTTGAGCATATTGAAGATTCATGCCAAGTTTGGTCCAGATCCATAGTGTTCTCTGGATTTAGGTGAACTACAACTCCAAAATTCAATGTCAATTCCCACCAAACCTTTCCAGTATTTTCTGTTGGTCATGGGAGTTCTGTGTGCCAAGTTTGGCTCAATTCCATCGTTGATGGGGTTCAGAATGCTCTTTCATTGTAGGTGAACTATAAATCCTGGCAACTACAACTCCCAAATGACAAAATTTGGTTTGGTTTCTGAGAGGGCTCCACTTACCTGTGGGGTCCCTCAAGGTGCCATTCTTTCCCCTTGATTATTTAACATCTATATGTGACCACTTGCTGGTCTGGTTCGAAGCTTTGGGCTGGAATGTTATCAGTACGCTGAAGACACCCAGATCGTTCAGAAAAATGGAAGGCTGGCCGGACTCCGGACTCTCTTGTTTCCAACAGGGCCTTGAAGCCGTTACTGGTTGGCTGCGCACCAGTAGATTGAGGGTGAATCCAGCAAAGGCGGAGATACTGTGGCTGGGCCGCCCAGTGGGTGGGGAGGTCCAACTGCCTAGCTTCGATGGTGAGGCATTATGCCCAACATCCTCAGTAAAGAGCCTTGGGGTCATTTTTGACCCGTTGCTGTCGATGGAGGCCCAGTTCTCCAGCGTCAGCAAAACCGCCTTTTTCCATCTGCAGCACCAGCTTATGCTGGTTTAACTTCTTGCTATATTTACTCATGTGTTGCTGCTTTGGATATTCCTCAGATACTTGTATTTTGTGATATTATTGGGTATATTTAGCCACAATAGGTATCCCTTTGGAAGCCTACTACTTTGATAGTCATATCATCACTGTACTGTTCTATGCCTTTCCATATATATGATATGTATTTTTGATATATCTGTGCAATACAATATACCAATTGGTCACTTGATGGCATATACATACAAAATACCTGGATGTGACCTCAATCTGAGTTGTCCTTGTCAAGGAAAACCCTATGAAAATGGTGGGGTCAACATAAGTCCACTCACCAGTGGACTTCTGACCAATTGATGGCACAAACATACAAAATACCTGGTTGTGACCTCAATCTGAGTTGTCCTTGCCTAGGAAAACCCTATGAAATTCATGGGGTCACCGTAAGTCCACTGATGACTTCAAGGCACATACACATGCTGGCTAAGTGTCAGGTGCATAAGATCTCTCTGACCAGTAGGTCATGAGTTCGAGGCCTGCCCGGGTCGAGGTGGGTGCTCGACCTTAAGTGTAGCCTGCTGTCGACCTTTGCGGCCCGAAAGACAGTTCATTTGTCAAGTAGGAGATAAAGGTACCACATTAAGTGGGGAGGCAAATTTTGACTGATTTATGAGGCCATAAAGAATCGCTGAGGATTGCGGAAGAACAACAAGGGACGCTGGAAGGATAACGCTGAGAGAGATGAGGAGTGCGTCAGCTCCCCCTGGTGGCCAGAAATTTGCCAGAAGTTTACCTCTGTTTGTCTATGTTCATCTATATATGTCTAAATATGTCTATATGTGTTGAACTGCAGGGATTGTCTGCAAGTATGTGTACTGTAATCCGCTCTGAGTCCCCTTCGGGGTGAGAAGAGCGGAATATAAATAAAGTAAATAAATACATTTGATCATTTATAAGAGCTTAAAGTGAGTTCTTCCCTCAGGCCCGGATCATGGCCTTTTGGCGCCCTAGGCCAAAGGCTCTGATCCCGCACCCGGCTCCACCCCCCACCCTGGCTCCGCCCCTGCCCTGGCTCTGTCCCCACCCCGTCCCCGCCCCTGCTCCGCCCCCACCCCGGCTCCACCCCCGCCTCCTTGCCGGCGCAGCCGAAAAGGCCCTTTTCAGGCCACCATGACGGCTTTAGGAGGGAGGGAGGAGCCATGGGGAGTCTCCCCGTGGCTCCTTCCTCCCTCCTAAAGGCACCATGCCGGCCTGAAAAGGGCCTTTTCAGCCGCACCGGCAAGGAGCCGGGGGTGGGGTGGAGCCGGGGGCAGAGCCTTTGGAGCCGAGCAAAGGGAGGCAGGGCGGCCGTGGATAGCGCTTCCGCCACCACGCGCATGCGCACTTTTTTTTTGAATTTTTTGAATTTTTTTGAATTTTTTTTGAATTTTTTAAAAAACTTTGGGGCGGGGGGTCCGGACCTGCTGCCCCACCCATGGCTGTTGCCTAGGGTGGCCTAGGGTGGCCTTATGGGTAATCCGGGCCTGTCTTCCCTCTTGTTCAGAGATTGGTCCCGGAAATAATCTTGTTTTCTCATTTGTTTGGGGGGGTAAAAAATAAGAAGCCCTCTTGCTCGGCCGAAATGTGAGCAGGGGCTTTAATCAAACTCATGCCCAAATTTGGAGGCAAAAAGCCACAGATACGGCTCCTGCAAATCAAAGGGTGCCATGAAATCCAAGGAGGACTTGAAGCGGAGCAGAAACTCTGACGTTTGGCGATGGGGAAACCGAGCCCCATTACCAGGCCCTGTTTAAAATGGAGTGCGTGTCGGCCAACCTGGAGGGGAGATCTTTTTCACACACCGGTGTTGCTCACTGGACCATGAACCATATTAGCTCCCCCCCCCCCCCCAACAAGACCAGACAGAGGCCAACCAAAAGCCTGTCTGTTCCTTCTCCCTGATGCAGGAAAGCCATATAATTCTGTTAATTCTCTCTCTCTCCCCGAGACACACACATACATACACACACACTTTGTAATGGCACATTGAAAAGTTTACTCTGTCGGGAGGGCCATGTTACCCATCCCCAATGAATGTGGATTTTTGTCGAAGTCATTTATTGTGATTTGCATCAGGACGGGGCAAGGGGAGAAGGTGGAAAGACACAGACAGTGGAGTCCCACACAACTCCCTCTTCTTTCCTTCCACAATTTACATGTTGTCATTTCACTCAACCTTCCAGTTGGGTCTTCAACACTCCATTTAGGCCGCTCGCTTATTATAAACTCCACCGCCGATGGTCTCCTCGCGTTGACCACCCACCAAAGCAGGCTGTCTAAACAGCATCTGTCTAAGTCGGGCGAGTTTAAAAAATGGACGGGGTCCAGGTTTTGCTGGAGAAGGAAGGCCTGTGCAGGGGGGAAGGGGGAGGAGGAGAGACAGATGCACATCTTCAAGGCCAGTGTTTCCCAACCAGTGTGCCGTGGCACACTAGTGTGCCGTGAGCGATCGTCAGGTGTGCCGTGGGAAATTGGAACCCCCAACTGCATTAATTCTACAATGTAGACAGGGGCGGTCTAACCTAATCCGGGGGGGTACGCAAAGGAAATTTTGTCCCGTCCTCCCACCCCCGCCGCGTCACTCGCCCCCGCCGCGCTGCCTCCGCCACCACGCTGCCGCCACCGCCACGCCAGGCGTGCCGGGTGCGCCTCCGCAGCCCGCCCCATCGGCCACGGCGCACCTCCGCGCGCGCGAACATACGTGCACGCGCGCACTGACTCCCGAGCATGCCTGCCGCTTTGGAGCCAGCGTGCATGCGCGCAGGTTTTGCACATGCGCACTAGCTCCAAAGCAGCAGGCGCGCTCGGGAGGCAGTGCGCGGCGCGCGCGACGCTCGCGCATGCACAGAAACGTCTACAGGCGCTACAGCGCCTTTGGGGTGCTTCTGCGCGTGCGCGCCCGGTAGGGCCGGCTGTGGAGGTGCGCCCGGCACACCCGGCGTAGCAATGGCACAGGGCAGTGCAGCGGGGGCGTGGAGGCGGCGCGGTGGCGCCCCTCCCAGCCGGTGGTGCCCCTCCCAGCCGGTAGCGCCCTACGCGGCCGCGTAGGTCGCGGAATCGCAAGGACCGCCCCTGAATGTAGATGTGCCCCAGGTTGTGCGTTTGTACCAAGGACAAGAAATTCTGACCATTGGGATCATAATGCAACTGTGATGTTCATATTGAACAAAACGGGAGTTCAGATAGAGCAACTTTTTCAATGTCATCGATCCATCTCTTGGTTCATGAAATGTTCAGAGATTTGGACCACAACAACCCTTTTCCTTCCTTCGGCCCAACTGGGGATGTTCTGCATTTCTGTCTTTTTCGCTCCAGCGGTTGAACTGCAGCCTTGGGGGGGGGGACGGACGCCCGGATGCTTCCAATGCTTAATCCCCCTTAATCTGTCAAAAATGCCTCCCCATGACCTAAGTGGAGGAGAAAAATGCAGCCTGCCATCAAGAGACAATCCCTTCCATCAGGCACACTCTTGTGAATGACACTCACCCATCGGAGGTAATGAGCCTGCCAATACTTTAAGCCCAGGAGTTGTGGAAAATAAACCTGGCCGGGCAAATGCATTTGGGATTAGGCTTAAAATGGCCGGCGAGTTGCTAATAATGCTTAATCACAAGGCGAGCCCATAATTGACGCCAAGATTTTCAATGGGGATGGAAGGGGGGACGGGACGGGATGTGGGCTTGTCTTTCTCGAGGGTCGACAAAATGAATTAACCTGAAAAGGGAATGTCAAGAGGAAAAGACAAAGAGGCCTTTGCCGAGATTCTCTTTCGACAAGTGCGGTTGCGTTGCAAGGCTCCTCTTTCCCCGGAGAAGTTCATTGCTCTCCTTGCCTTGAACAGTGTTTCCCAACCTTTTTTGAGCCACGGCATATTTTTTACATTTCCCAAATCCTGGGGCACACCACCAACCAAAATGACACAAAATGACACTCTAACACAGTCATACATATAGTTAATGTGTTTTTTAATGTATTTATACACTCAGTGTGAAGCCTGGGCCTGTTTCGATGAACACAACATAGATATCCTGGCCGGAATGGCAGAAAGACACAAACTTCCCACACACAACTCCCATAACCAAACTTGGCATGAATACTCAATATGCCCAAATGTGAACACAGATGAGTTTGGGGAAAATAGACTTTGACATTTGGGAGTTACAGTTTCTGAGATTTATAGTTAACACACAAACAAAGAGCATCCTGAACTCTTGAAACAATGGAATTGAACCAAACTTGGCATAATGAACTCTCATTAGCAACAGAAAGTACTGAAAGGGTTTGCTTGGGAATTGACATTGAGTTTGGAAGTTGTAGTTCACCTACATCCAGGGAGCACAGTGTACTCAAATAATGATGGATCTGGACCACACTTGGCATGAATACTCAATATGCCCAACTATGAACACACATGGAGTGCCTTTATCGAGGTAGGTTTCTTAGGGTTTTTATACTTCAACACACTAGACTCTCCCCCCTCCCCACCTGGAGGTTCCAATTTCCCACGGCACACCTGATGATCGCTCACGGCACACTAGTGTGCCCCGGCACACTGGTTGGGAAACACTGCCTTAAGGGACTCGGGGGGCCCAGGGAGCACAAAGTTGAAAACATAACACAAAAAGACAGCATCAAAACAGGAATGGCAGAAAGACACAAACTTCCCACACAGAACTCCCATAACCAAGAGAAAATGCTATAAGAGTTTGGTGGGCATTGGCCTTGGGTTTTGGAGTTGTAGTTCACCTATATCCAGAGAGCACTGTGGACTCAAACAATGTTGGATCAGGACCAAACTTGGCATGAATACTCTATATTATTTATTTATTTATTTATTTATTTTATTTCCACCATTTCTACCTCGCTTCTTCTCAACCCCCGAGGGAGGGGGGACTCAGAGGAGCCTAACAATGGCAACAATTCGATGCCAACACAGCATGCATATAATAAAAACCCAAAAACAGTTAAAACTAAATACATTAAATTACAGCTGGCATTAAAATTCCTTAAAATACAGTTAACCTTAAAATACATCATATATATTCACATCAGTTAAAACAGTATTCCGTCCATAATTGAAGCATTGGGTCTTGTCCACCAGTTTGCCATTTCAATCCAATCTAAAGTGCCGTATCGTGCTAATGTGGAAACGCTCTGGGCCCTGTTCGGGCTGGTGGCGCTGGGGGTGGTTTCGGCGAGGGATCAGTTCCCTCAGCAATTTGCCAAAATTCCTGCAACATCTCACTGGGGGGAGATTTTTTTTTCTGGAAAGGGGGCGGTAGGCCAAAAAAGTTTGGGAGCCACTGGTGTCGATGCGCCACTTGAGTTATGCACTTGTGACTGTTATATATGCATACTCCCTTTGTAGTCCCAAGTTTAAGGGAGGCAACACACCAAGGATTTGAATTTTCCATGATGTATATTTACTGTATCACTCTACCTGCATGGCTAAAGTCCGATACTGATTTACTTTCTGACCCTTTTAATGGTCAGCACCAGGGGCGGACCAAGCTGTTCCTGGGGGGTACGTGAAAAAAAAATTGCGCCCCCCCCAGTGTGCATGCGCCAATCTGCACGCGCACTGGCTCCAGAGCGCGCCTCCCGCTTTGGCGGCCAGTGTGCATGCGCCAATCTGCGCACACGCACTGGCTCCAAAGCGGGAGCCAGTACGCATGCGCGGGCCTTTTGCGCATGCGCAAAAAGCTCCGCGCATGCGGAAGCACGGCCGGAGCGGCCCAGGCTGCCTAACAGGCTGCGGTGGGCGCGGTGGGCACGGCGGGCGCGACGGGCACGGGCGGCTGCTGTGGGGCTGGCCGCGGAGGCCTGGCCGGCACGGCAGCGGGCAGCGCGGCACAGGCGGTGTGGGCACTGCGGGCGGGGAGGAGCAGGTGCAGCGGCGCCCCTCCCCGGTGACGTCGCCGCTCCCCGGTGACGTCGCCCTACGCACCTGCGTAGTCCGCCTAATGGACGAACCGGCCCTGGTCAGCACTTCTTCCCTCCCACCAGAATATTGACAAAGAAAGGCCATCTTTCATGGGCCAGGTTGCCTTGAAAAAGATCTCTCCCTTCTCCATAAATGTCGGAGGCCTTCCTGCTAATTAGGCCGCCTGGAGCAGAAATTATTACCAGGTTGCAGGACGAAAATATAAATATACGTCAAGGACTGCAAGCTCCATCCTCAGTGAGATAACCCGGCAGAGTGGCAGGATATTAAATGATCTCGGTGCCCAGGGAAGAACCGTAGGGCCATCCATTTTGCAAGGGAGCGGCCCAGTTCAAAAGTCGCTAATTGGATTATTCTGGCATGGGGTCCTATCTTCGCCTCCTCGGCTCTCATTAGGTCTCATTAGGGGCACGTGCAAAACCCCCGTGCCGTTTCCTTCTGGGTCTGAACAGGATCCCATTCCAGCAAAGTCTACAAGAAGAGTGGCCCCTATCGCAGGATCCATTCCTCTTCTGTCTGGGTCTTGCTTCGGGGTTGATAACCGCGGCATTCTCTGCACCGGAGACTCCACTGTTAATTAGTTCCAGATGTGGCCTAATTGGGTTGTCTCCCCATTGATCCATTGTCACGGGCTCCAATGCCACCCTGGGCAGCTCTGCAAATAGACGCGGCTGAGCAAGGAGACCTAAAGGTTAGCTGCGAGCACTGCTGTCCGTTCCGGGTTTTAGTCCGAACTTGATACACTCTACGTGCAACATACGCTTTTTACAATGAAAGACGCAGCTTCTGTGTTTGTTTTCTTCCATTTTTTTAAATTCAGAAAAAGACACAAATACATACATAAACATGAACATAGTTGAACAACAATAAACTCACAGCGACCCAACAACAGCATCAGTAACTACACAATCTCTCTGATCGACATGCATCTCTTCTCCAATTATATGTAACTCTGAAAGATAGGAATCTAGACTTCATTTTGATTTTTAATAGAGGATTTCTTGCTTACCTTTGGTCTGTTTCTCTATCATTTAACTTTTTTTCTTCCACCTTCTATCTAGCAAGTTATTTGCTTCTACTTGTTCCATTCTTTCCTTCTCTCCTTCCTTTTCCCTCCCTCTCTCCCTTTCCTTCTTTCCTCCATTGTCCCTCTCCCTTCCTTCCTCTTCCTTCCCTTCTCCCCTTCACCCTTTCCTTCTCCTTCTTTCCTCTTTTCCCTCCCTCTCTCCCCTTCCTTCCTCTTCCTTTCTTCCTTTCTCCCCTTCACCCTTTCCTTCTCCTTCTTTCCTTCCTTTTCCCTCCCTTTCTCCCCTTCGTTCTTTCCTCCATTCTCCCTCTTCCTTCCTCTTCCTTTCTTTCTTTGTCCCACTTCACCCTTTCCTTCTCCTTCTCTCCTTCCTTTTCCCTCCCTCTCTCCCTTTCCTTCTTTCCTCCATTGTCCCTCTCCCTTCCTTCCTCTTCCTTCCCTTCTCCCCTTCACCCTTTCCTTCTCCTTCTTTCCTCTTTTCCCTCCCTCTCTCCCCTTCCTTCCTTCCTCCATTCTCCCTCTTCCTTCCTCTTCCTTTCTTCCTTTCTCCCCTTCACCCTTTCCTTCTCCTTCTTTCCTTCCTTTTCCCTCCCTCTCTCCCCTTCCTTCTTTCCTCCATTCTCCCTCTTCCTTCATTCCTCTTCTTTCCTTTCCCCCTTCACCCTTTCCTTCTCCTTCTTTCCTTCGTTTTCCCTCCCTCTCTCCCCTTCCTTCTTTCCTCCATTCCCCCTCTCACTTCCTTCCTCTTCCTTCCCTTCTCCCCTTCACCCTTTCCTTCTCCTTCTTTCCTTTCTTTTCCCTCCCTCTCTCCCCTTCCTTCTTTCCTCCATTCTCCCTCTTCCTTCCTCTTCCTTTCTTTCTTTGTCCCACTTCACCCTTTCCTTCTTCTTCTCTCCTTCCTTTTCCATCCCTCTCTCCCCTTCCTTCTTTCCTCCATTCGCCCTCTTCCTTCATTCCTCAACTTTCCTTTCCCCCTTCACCCTTTCCTTCTCCTTCTTTCCTTCGTTTTCCCTCCCTCTCTCCCCCTTCCTTCTTTCCTCCATTCCCCCTCTCCCTTCCTTCCTCTTCCTTCCCTTCTCCCCTTCACCCTTTCCTTCTCCTTCTTTCCTTCCTTTTCCCTCCCTCTCTCCCCTTCCTTCTTTCCTCCATTCTCCCTCCCTTCCTTCCTCTTCCTTTCTTCCTTTCTCCCCTTCACCCTTTCCTTCTCCTTCTCTCCTTCCTTTTCCCTCCCTCTCTCCCCTTCCTTCTTTCCTCCATTCTCCCTCTTCCTTCATTCCTCTTCCTTCCTTCCTTTCTTTCTCCCCTTCACCCTTTCCTTCTCCTTCTTTCCTTCCTTTCCCCCTCTCTCCCCTTCCTTCTTTCCTCCATTCTCCCTCTCCCTCCTTCCTCTTCCTTCCTTCCTCTTCTATTCTTTTTCCCCAAGTCTTCCTTTCCTTCTCCTTCATTTCTTTTCACTTCCCCCCTTTCCCCTTCTTTCTTTTCCCTTCGTTATTTTACTTTTTCCTCACTCCCTTTCCTTTCCCCACCCTTTCCTTTCCTCCCTTCCCATTTCCTTCTTTCTTTCCCCCTCCTTGTCTCTCTCTTGCTTTTCTTTTCTTCCTTTTCCATAGTTCATTGTTCTTCTTTTCTTTCTTCATCTCCCCCTCCAAATATTTCCAATATTTCCAATATTGACGAATGAATATTCCAACCGTTTCTGACTCGAAACCTTTACATAAAGTATTTTCCTTTCTCTCTCTCTCAGTTACACCTCTACGGATAGATCAGTGGCTCTTAACCTTCTTAATGCTGCGACCCCTGAATTCAGTTCCTCATGTGGTGGTGACCCCCAACCATAACGTTATTTGGTTGCTACTTCAGAACTGTAATTTTGCTCCTGTTATGAATCGTAATGTGAATATCTGATATGCAGGATGTATTTCCATTCACTGGACCAAATTGAGCACAAATACCCAATATGCTCAAATTTGAATACTTATGGGGTTGGAGGGGATTGATATCATTTGGGAGTTGTAGTTGCTGGGATTCATAGTTCACCTACAATCAAAGAGCATTCTAAACTTCACCGATAATGGAATTGAACCGAACTTGGTACACAAAACTCCCACGACCAATAGGAAAATACTGGAAGGGTTTGGTGGGCATTGACCTTGATTTTTGGAGTTGTAGTTCATCTCCATCCAGAGAGCACTGTGGACTCAAACAATGGTGGATCTGGACCAAACTTGGCACGTACCGTCAATATGCCCAAATGTTAACACTGGTGGAGTTTGGGGGACCTTGACATTTGAGAGTTGTAGTTTCTGGGATTTATAGTTCACCTAAAATCAAAGTGACTTCCGAACTCTACCAACGATGGAATTGAAGCAAACTTGGCACACAGAATTCTCATGATCAACAGAAAATACTGAAAGGGTTTGGTGGGCCTTGGCCATGAGTTTTGTAGTTCACCTCCATCCAGAGAGCACTGTGGACTCAAACAATGATGGATCTGGACCAAACTTGGCACGTACCGTCAATATGCCCAAATGTTAACACTGGTGGAGTTTGGGGAAAATAGACCTTGACATTTGAGAGTTGTAGTTTCTGGGATTTATAGTTCACCTAAAATCAAAGTGACTTCCGAACTCCACCAACGATGGAATTGAAGCAAACTTGGCACACAGAACTCTCATGACCAAAAGAAAATACTGAAAGGATTTGGTATGCCTTGGCCTTGAGTTTTGGAGTTGTAGTTCACCTACATCCAGAGAGCGGGAGGAAGGCTTCTGGTGGGAGGCTTCGCCGTCTGTTCCCAAAAAGTAAGAGCACAAGTGGAAAGATCTCAGCTTTCTCGCCCAAAGGGGTTCCTAAGACCATCAGAAATATATGTTTTCTGATGTTCTTTGGTGACCCTTCTGAAATCCTCCTTGCGACCTCTCCAAGTTCCCTTCTACACTGATGTATAAAATCCCACATCATCTAGTTGAACCCAGTTCTAAGCAGATATTGTGAATTATCAGCCAATAAGGCTTCTTCTACACAGATGTATAACATTCACATTAAAAAGGTAAAGGTTTTCCCCTGACATTAAGTCCAGTCATGTCCGACTGGGGGGTGGTACCCATCTCCATTTCTAAGCTGAAGAGCCAGCGTTGTCCGTAGACACCTCCAAGGTCATGTGGCCAGCATGACTGCATGGAGTGCCGTTATCTTCGCGCCGGAACGTACCGATTTATTTACAAATATTTGCGTATTTTCAAGCTCCTAGGCTGGCAGAAGCTGGGGCTAACAGCGGGAGCTCACACCGCTCCCTGGATTCGAACGAGTGACCTTTTGATCAGCAATTTCAGCAGCTCAGTGCTTTAACCCATTGTGCCGCCAGGGACTCCTAAAATCCACATTATTTGCTTTGAACTGGATTATGTAGCACTGTAGACTAAGGGCATGGAGAAGGACCATCCAAGCCTGCGGAGCTGCTGGAGAAAGAGAAGCTGAAAGTGCTAAGTGTGTGCATCCGTGCGCATGTGTTTCTGATTAAAGTGCATAAGGCTGACAACAGATCAGGGTATTAGGGATAATTGACCCCCCCCCCTTCTCTCTCTCTCTGAAGGCGATAATCACAGGAGCTGGGAGGGGGTCCCGGGGGCTCCACCCGCAAAGCAGGGAACTACACACTGAATGCATTTCCAGAGACAAATCTCCTAGAGGTGTATAAGCAAGAGGAGCCAACATGGTGTAGGGCAGAGGGGTCCAAACTTTTTTTGCAAATAATTCAATGCAAATGAACTATTTTTGAAGGCGAGCCAGTCAGGAGACCCCCCGCATCTTAAATGATTTGACCTGCAGCAGGGAGTTCCAACGTTCCTGCATGCTCTATGTCAGTGTTTCCCAACCTTTTTTGAGCTGCGGCACACTTTTAACATTAAAAAAATCTGGGGGCACACCACCACCCAAAATGACACAAAATGATACTCTAACACAGTAAAGAACGGCTGGGGGATGGTGGCCTGCTGGGAGCAGCTGCTGGGATTGCTGAAGCCAGGGAGGGGGAGGAGCCAGGCCGTGCCATGCCCCCCCCCCCCCCCGGCTTCAGCTCTCCCACAGCTTCTCCAGCCTTGAGGGGGCAGTGCCAAGCCAGCGGTGGCAGAGCCAGCACATTTATATACATAGATATAATAAAACTTTATTTATAATCTGCCCCCTCTCTCTGAGGGGACTCCAAACAAACAAAAAAATTCAATGCCTTGATAGAACCATAGGTACACATACAATAACAAACCAGCCAAATCCCCAAAATAAACCAACATCTCACCAAATTATGACCAAATTATAATCTACAACCTGGAATTAAATAATAACATGACCTGTCAATTAAATTATATCTAACAAAAACATGAATATCCCTTTCAAATTGCAGTTATCTGTGGTTTTGCATATGCACTAGGAACGTATCCCTAGGGATATGGGGATTGCACTCTTGACACATTACAAGTAACCTAAGGTGCATCTACACTGTAGAATCAATGCATTTCGAACCCACTTTAACTGCCATAGCTCAATACTATAGAATCCTGGAGTTCTACATGGTTCTAAGTCTCCCCAGCCAAAGAGGACCAGTGACTCACCAAACTATAAATCCCAAGAACCCATAATATGGGCATTGACACAAGTGCATGACATCCACAGTGCAGATGCACCCTAGGTCACAAAGGCCTGGTGCATATGACCTCACAAGGGTTTGTCCGTATGACTTCACAAGAATCTAAGCCACAACTCCCAGAGTTCCATAGCATTGAACCATAGTAGTTAAAGTGGGTCCAATCTGCATTCATTCTATAGGGTAGCTGCACTCTTACAGTTGCGGCCACAAATGTGAATGCATGCTCAAAGACATTAAAGTTAGGGAAATTGAAGATCCTTGTCGTTCTATACATTCTCAGAGGCATTTCCTTCTCGTTGAGTGAAAACAGAATTCCACACATGCTCAGAGGCAGTTGTGCATGGCCTTAGAAGCACTCTGTTGTTGTGTTACGTAAACCAGAACTACGAGGGTAGGTCAATAAGTCCGTGACTTTTTGAATTTCTTGCCTCTTAACTGAAAGGGCAGCACTGCTCCTGTCAACAGGCACCTGTCAGTTGACTCCTGTCAAAATTTGAACAAGCTGCGCCATTTAGTTTGTGTTTGACAGCCATTGATAGCAGACTACCGCGTGATTTGAGGAGAAAATGGGGAAAAGGGAATTTTGTGTGCTCAGTAAGCTTTTTTTTTTTTTGCGGAAAAAACCATCCCTCAAACCAAGGCTAAGCTTGATAAATACGATGGGGACTCTGCACCATCAATTTCAATGGTAAAAAAGTGGTTTACTGAATTTTGTTGTGGCCGTACAAGCACGGAAGATGCTGAACGTTCAGGACGCCCAGTTGAGGTCTCTACACCCGAAACAAACGAAAAAATCCACAATATGGTGTTGGCCGATCAGAGATTGAAAGTGCGAGAAATTGTGGAAGCCATAGGCATCTCACGTGGCTCAGTGGTTTCAATTTTAAATGATCACTTGGTTATGAGAAAGCTTTCCACAAGATGGGTGCCGCGTTTGCTCACAATCGACCACAAACGCAATCATGTGACAATTTCGCAGGAGTGTTTGGCGTTGTTCAATCGCAATATGGACGTGTTTTTGCGCCTGCCAGAATCGTGGACGAAACGTGGATCCACCACAACACACCAGAGACCAAACAGCAGTCAAAACAGTGGGTTTCTCGGGGTGAATCGGTGCCAAAGAAGGCCAAGGTGGGTTTGTCAGCCAATAAAGTCATGGCAAACGTTTTGTTGGATGCACGCGGGATAATCCACATTGACTCCCTTCAAAAGGGTAAAACAATCAATGGCGAATATTATGCGCAATCATTGGGTCGATTTAATGAGGATTTGAAGAGAAGAAAAAAAAGACCGCATTTGGCCAAGAAAAAAGTTATTTTGCACCAGGACAATGCAAGGGTGCACGCATGTGCCGTTGCCATGGCAACAATCCATGAATTGGGATACGAATTGCTCCCTCATCCGCCCTATTCTCCAGATTTCGCCCCGAGTGACTCTTTCTTGTTTCCAAACCTGACGAAATGGCTCGGCGGAAAGAGATTTGACTCCAACAATGAAATCATCTCACTAACAAATACCTATTTTGATGACCTCGGAAAAAATCTTATTTTTTGGAAGAGATAAAAAAAATTGGAAAAACGTTGGACAAAGTGTCTAGAGCTCAAAGGAGACTGCGTTGAAAAATAAAATGATTTTTTAATCCAAAAACCTGTGTTTCATTCAAAAAGTCACGGACGTACTGACCCGTCCTCATATAACCACAGTGAACTCTGAGGCCCCTTCTACACTGACATATAATCCAGATTGTAAAATCAGATAATCCACATTATCTGCTTTTCACTGGATTATCTGAGTCTACACTGCCATATCACCCAGTTCAAAGCAGATAGTCAAAAACAGTTGCTTTAAAAATACTCTGTTGGAAGTGCAATAATTCCCCTTTCTCCTGCTTCAGCCGTGGGGGGAAAAGGCATTTCGATTGCCACCCTCTGGAGAGATTTGGAAAGTGTTTTCTCTGTAAGCTGCCAAAGACATGCCAAGAAAAAGCTATCAGGAAAACGGTGCTGTTATTCTTGGCGCCTGGAAGCGGGAGGGAACTCGCAGAGCATGCTTCTTGTACTCACCAACCAAGATTATACAAGATCTGACACATTTCCAGCTTATTTTCCAGGTGCTACGAAGTGCACAGCAACCGAAACTGAGCCAAAATGGAGATATAGCCTTCCAGATTCAATTCATCATACAGAATCTCTATTAAGCATGCAAGGTACCCTTACGAAGCGCTCATCTAGGCCAGTGTTTTTCAACCTTTTTTGAGCCGCGGCACATTTTTTACATTTACAAAATCCTGGGGCACACCACCAACCAAAAGGACACAAAATGACACTCTAATACAGTAATACATATACTTAATATGTTTTTAAATGTATTTATACACTCAGTGCGAAACCTGGGCCTGTTTCGATGAACACAACATAGAAATCCTGGCAGGAATGGAAGAAAGACACACACGAAGGTCTTGCTCAATTTATAGTTAACACGCAATCAAAGAGCATCCTGAACTCTTGCAACAATGGAATTGAACCAAACTTGGCACATTGAACTCTCATTACCAACAGAAAGTACTGAAAGGGTTTGCTTGGTAATTGACCTTGAGTTTGGAAGTTGTAGTTCCCCTATGAACCGTCAAGAGTGCTAAGATCACCTGGAGAGGCCCTGCTCTTGGTCCCACCACCTTCGCAGGCGCGTCTGGTGGGGACGAGGGACAGGGCCTTTTCTGTGGTGGCCCCCCCGGCTGTGGAATTCCCTCCCAAATGAAATTAGATCCGCCCCCTCCCTCCTGACTTTTAGGAAGCAGGTGAAAACGTGGCTGTGCAATGATGCCTTTGCAGAATGAAGGAGGAGATTGCCAACCGCTTGATATGGACCGAATATATGGATTAAGTTGGACTTGATTTTACTTTGGCGAAAGGCTTTTTAAATGTATTTATTGTATTGTATTTTATTGTAAATTTTATTGTAAATTTATGATGTTTTTAGATTTTAAATGTTAGCATTGAATACTTGCTGTTTGCCGGTCTGAGTCCCTCTTCGGAGGTGAGAAGGCCGGGGTAGAAATGTTTTTAATAAATAATAACAATAATAATAATAATAATAAACTTAATGTCAGTGGGAAACCTTTACCTTTTTACCTTCCGTTTTGGAATTCCAGATCAGGAACTGTTTGTGTCTGCAAACGTGGCCACGAATGGGCCCATTTTAGAGCTGGAGAGAGAGACAAGGAAGGCACAGCATGGCCTCCAATTGCCCTTTGCCTGTAAGTACTTATTCTTTTTTTAAAAAAAAAAAATCCATCCAGAATTTGGCAAGCGAAACAGTGATGACAGGCGCAGCGTGCAGAAATTCAAGAGGACAGAGGGATTTACCTGCAAAGTTGTTGAAAAGTGTTTAACTGTGGCTTAGGGTGATGGATGCCTTTTGGTGGATTCTCCTTTGTTTCCGATGGCAACAGCCCATTACAACCATCCGTAAAATCCTGCAGAAGTTTTAGCAAATCACAGGTTTATTTTTGGACACGGGGAAAGAACCCAATGTCAAAAGGATTGGAGTAATTTACGGGGCAGAGTAGCCACAACGGGAGATTGATATGTAGGAGTCTGACCAAAATGCCATGATGTTTTAGATTTTAAATGTTAGCATTAGATACTTGCTGTTGCGGTCTGAGTCCCTCTTCGGAGTGAGAAGGCGGGGTAAACGTTTTAATAATAATAATAATAAACTTAATGTCAGTGGGAAACCTTTACCTTTTTACCTTCCGTTTTGGAATTCCAGATCAGGAACTGTTTGTGTCTGCAAGCGTGGTACGAATGGGCCCATTTAGAGCTGGGAGAGAGACAAGGAAGGCACAGCATGGCCTCAATTGCCCTTTGCCTGTAAGTACTTATTCTTTTTTAAAAAAAAATCCATCAAAATTTGGCAAGCGAAACAGTGATGACAGGCGCAGCGTGCAGAAATTCAAGAGGACAGAGGGATTTACCTGCAAAGTTGTTGAAAAGTGTTTAACTGTGGCTTAGAGTGATGGATGCCTTTTGGTGGATTCTCCTTTGTTTCCGATGGCAACAGCCCATTACAACCATCCGTAAAACCCTGCAGAAGTTTTAGCAAATCACAGGTTTATTTTTGGACACGGGGAAAGAACCCAAAGTCAAAAAGATTGGAGTAATTTACGGGGCAGAGTAGCCACAACGGGAGATTGATATGTAGGGAGTCTGACCAAAATGCCATTGGGAACGGGTTTTGATTCAATCCATGCCACAGGAGAGCTCTTACTGATGGGTGACCTTTGCCCTTTGACCCCTGCAGGGCCTTGGCTGCTCTGGCCAAAGCAACCACTCTCTGTCCTCTGATAACCCCGGCTCTGACATGGCTCAGCTGGATCCAGATCCATCCAGGGTTGCTAATGGAGAAAGATGCTACAGATCCAAGGGAAATAAGGGGGCTGATTTTCAGATGGCATTTCGCAGATTTTGTGAGCATTGTTTGCCCCGCTTTTCAATTTTCTGGCATTTTTGGACCTCTCCAAAGCTTTGAGTGCACAGACATGATAGAAAGTTAGTAGCATCAGGCCAGGATTATCCATAAGGCCAACCTAGGCCATGGCCTAGGGGTGCAAGCCGAGGGGGGGCGCAGATCACGGACCAAAAAAATTTGTTAAAACAAATAAAAACGCAACACGCATGGAGATGAGGAAGGAAGGATGCCGGAGGTCCTCCTTTTCGGCGGCGCCCCTGCCCCTTCCTGAATACCAGCTCCTGCCTCTGCTATTGCGCAAACGGCGTATGCACAGGGGCTCTCGACACTGGCGTCGACGTCGACAGGAGGAACAATTAACTCCCTTGATGCCGACAGCACCCACTTGCTGGCTCCTTCAGTGCAAGTGCAGGAAACTCCATTGCGCAGTCTGCACATGCCCTAGCACCAAGAAAGCTGGTATTCCTCCTCCAACACAAGGAGGAGACTCCTTACTGGAGAGAGAAGCGCAACTGCCGGCTACGGCACATGCACAAACCCCAGTACAGGAGAGAAGCCCAACGCGACAAGCCCTGGTATCAGGGAGAAGCGCGGCATCGGTACAGCTGCTGACTACAATCCATGCGCAATTCCTGAAACTGGGTAGGAGCCAAGTGCCTCAAGCCCCAGCATCGGGGAGAAGGCTCCTCCCCCCATGCCTGTATCCATAATGCCTGCCAAGAGGGAAACTCCTGTAGCGGACCTAGTGGGGCCACACTGGGAGAGCTGGATGCGGGGACCTAAGGGGGACAAGTGGATGGAAGGATTGGGGGGGTACGGTAGAGGTTGTCTTAAAGGGGGCATAATTCCAAAGTGTGGCCTAGGGCGCAAAAAGGTGTTAATCTAGGCCTGGGTAGGATGGAGAATTGGCTTGAGTCTGACGGTACCCAACAATAGGAACCTACTTTGGAGACATGGATCAGCACCTTAGATAGCTCCTTTAAAGTTTGGGCTAAACCCCAGAGCTGTTTTACTGACCTACGGATAAATAGAAGAGAATAACTTTATTGTTATTGTACATTGCACAACGAAATCACATGCCTTGACCTGCACACACCACAAAACACACAACACCCATCCCTCCATACTCCCATCACCACTGTACAGCCTTCCAATGGCACATCGATATGAAGCCATGGAGTTCAATATCTATCTATTTCGGCTGGCACTCGATTGCTGAAATTTGAAAATTTGATCTAGCCTCATGTTTTATTTCTGTTTTGATGTTGTTTTATGGGGATTGTGAGCCGCTTCGAGCCCCCGGGGAGTGGCGGCATACAAGACTGAATAATTAATTAATTAATTAATTAATTAATTAATTATAATCACAGCTCCAGGATAAAAACTGTCTCTGTCTGTTTGTCTTTGTCACCCTGTTGTTATTGTTTATTTGTTCAGTCGCTTCTGACTCTTGGTGCCCTCCTCCAATCTATTATCTATCTATCTATCTATTACATATAATAAAAGTCAGTGTTTGCGGGCAGTGATGCGGCCGAGTGACCAAGCGGAGGGAGGAATATGTGCAAGCGTTTCCATTGGCTGCCACTGTGGGATTATTTGCATAACGGGCTCTGATTGGCCAGCCTCAGAGCTCCAACATTCTACGGCCCTAGACAGACGGGATTGGTTGCCACTGAAATGGTATTTGCATAACGTACTCCGATAGGCCAACCACAATCCACCATTCCAAGGTGACTCAGAGGGAAAAGGAAATGCCTCAGGCAGTCACCAACTGCGGCCCACAGCAATGACGGATCACAACCAAACTTGGCAAACAGGGGCACAATGGCCCACTTCACAACCTGGTGTGGTTTAGGGCAGGATGGGCCACGAATGATGGGATTTGCAGTACGTTCACCTCATACACTTCCCAAACAACACTGTAGCCCCTAAAAATCACAGACCACGCCCAAAGGGCCCCAGACAGAGGGGATTGGCTGCCACTGAAATCTTATTTGCATAACAGACTCCGATTGGCCATCCACATTCCAACATTCTAAGGTGACTCAGAGGAAAAAGGAAAAGCCTCAGTCAGTCATTCACTGCGGCCCACAGCAGTGACGGATCAGGACAAAAATTGGCAAACAGGGGCCCAATGGCCCACTTCACAACCTGGTGTGGTTTAGGGCAGAATGGCCCACGAATGATGGGATACGAAGTACCTTCACCTCATTCACTTCCAAAACAACACTGTAGCCCCTATACATCACAGACCATGCCCAAAATTGACAACAAGGCATCCTTAACTTGATTTTCTTAACTAGGCCTCAGCATATGGGATATTGTTAGGCTCCCTCAACTTGATTTTCCTGACTAGGCCCCCAGGACTTGCAGTACCTTCACTAAGTTCTTGAGACCACTGCAAGCCACATAAACATCTTATAGGAACCAACCTTGGCATACAATGCCTTCCTCAAATAATTCGGGCACCGCCGGGTCCTCAACTAGTATCTCTATAAAAGTCAGGATATAGAAGGACATGCCTGGTAGTCTGTACGTTCTCCATGCTGCTCTGGTATGGTGTGTCCGTAAACCTACCTTGCAATAATGCTGATAGCAACACGTTAAATTTGCCGAGGGTGAAAGATCTCCTAAATTTGGGAATATCTAACTTTGATAAATTACTTGCTGGGGCGATCAGTATCATGCTGAATGTCATTCCTGGGTTTCTATCTACCCCTTTCTCCCAGGTGCTCTTACATCCCAGATTTTGCTTGGTCCTATGGAGGGTGCTCTCTCTCTCTCTCTCTCTCTCTCTCTCTCTCTCTCTCTTCTTCACAGGGTCAGGTTTGGGAGGGGAGGGCGCTTGCCTTTTCCACCTTGGCTGTCATGCCTTCTGGGGCAGAAAATCCAAAACAGAAGACGCCTGGGCCGGAGGGCTGCCAGTTCTCCGGCTCTTCTGAGTGCAGATTTGTCATCCTGACAGATGGCCATGTTCCAGATAAGAGGTGGGGAACACTTTGTCAAAGGAGCAGGCTCTGCGTGTGGGTGGGAGCATGTGCATGCATCCAAAGCATTCCCCCAAAAAACAGGACATGCATGTGATTTGATCTGATCCTAATGCCTAGTTCTCCAGAGCACCTTCTGAGCAAAGTGTGGGTGGATGGCAAAAGACATCGCAGGGGGGAAACAAAGGCAGAACCCCCACCAGCTTGATTTCTGAAAATGAAGGGTATTTGGGTTGTTTCTGGCTCCATATGGCCCAGCAGCAGAGGAGGGGAGCGTCAGTGGCGTCATGCCTTAAATCTCTGTGTACTGGCTGAACTTGTGATCTAAAGACCTGAAGATCAGTGGTTTGAATCTGTGAGATGGGGTGAGCTCCCGTCTGTTAGCCCCAGTTTCCGATGCAGGGAAATGAGAATTCAAAATGATCTGAACAGATTAGAGCAGGGCTGGGCAATTATTTTTTCCAAGGGGCCACACGAGAGCCAAAAAATATTATGGACGGCCGCACCTAAAGGCTGAACTACGTTCTAATCTACGTAATTTATTTTTTTCCATATATTATTAGTATTAATATCATAATTATTAAAATATAGTATATATATAGACATTATAATATATTGAAATTATAATATAATATAACATTATATTGTATTATTTATTATTATATTATTATTATAAAATTATTATAAAATAATAATAAAAACCACTAAAATTAAATTAAATTAAAGCAGATAATCCAGATTAAATGCTCTGAATTGGATTATATAAACCTACGCTGACATATAATCCAGTTCCAAGCAGATCATCTTGATTTTATTTGTCAATGTAAAAGGGGCCTAAAACAGGACCTGCGCTGCCATATTAACTAGATTATCAGCTTTGAACTAGATTATATGAGTCTACACGGCCATGTAACCCAGTTCAAAGCAGGTAATCTGGATCTTATCTCGCAGTGTAGAAGGGACCTAAGACTTATCTGGATGTTAAGATAACACATTTTCCAGAAAAAGGTAATGGGCACATTTTTCTTGCAAAACGTAAGAACGGCTTGAGGACTTAAGGGATTTCTTTCCATTGCGAGACAAATTGCTTCCTTTCCCAGAGAAAAGCCACACTGGAGAGCACACTCTGATGGATGAAACCTAAGCCAGAAATGTATACAGAGATGCACAAGGAAAGCCTGCAGCCCGTTCTCTGTCGGCCAGACTTCCAACATCACCGCGGCTGATCCAAATGTAAACTGGAGTTGAACGCCACATCCATCCAAGCCCTGGTCCCAAAAAAGTGACATCGC